>JAOTRH010027675.1:0-21423 GCA_034768845.1 Heliamphora exappendiculata | reverse complement strand
TAAGTTTATATAATATAATAAACTTATAATAATAAACTTATATAACATAATAAATTTGAATACAAAAAAAAACTTATAAGTTTTTAGAATATAATAAACTTATATAATATAATAAATTTTAAAAATTAAAAAAAAAAACTAAAAATACGAGCCGGCCCGGTCAGGCCCGCTCAGTGGCCTGGGCACAAGGCCCGGGCCCGTAGTCCTAGCCCGAGTCATTTACTCCTAGGGCCTGGACTGAACCCCTGGCAAAAAAGCCCGGCTCTGCTCGGCTCGAAAATTCGGCAGGAGCCCGTCGGGCCTGAGCCGGGCTCAGCTCGCCCAGTTCACGGCTGGGCCGGGCCGAGCCCAAATTACACCCCTTGTTTTGAGTTGAGTTAGGGTTTTCATCCTTCTAGCGGCCTAAGATCTTGTTAAATAATAGTCGCTAATACTAGGGTTTGGGCTGGATTGCTACACGGGTCGTTACAAATCGGGTGGTTATAACTAAGGTCTGGACCGGGTTGTTACACCATAGATGGCCTTATTGAGTTTGCAGACTAAACGAGAGGAAGAAAGAGGGATGAACCCAGGAGACTGAGACATGAAAACTTCCTTTGCTAATTGACCATGAAAGAAAGCATTAGATCTATCAAGTTGTTTGATAGGCCAACGAGATGAAACAACAATGCTGAGTAGGATTTGAACGGTGGGTTGTTTAGCCAAAAGGCTAAAGGTTTCATGAAAGTCAATCCCAGGTTCTTGATCGTTATCCTTAGCCACCAATCGAGCCTTTTACCTAGCAATGGAACCATCAGCATTTGTTTTTAATTTAAACACCCATTTACAACCTATGACTTGCCTATCAGGAGGTAAAGACACCAAGGACCAAGTGTTATGTTGTTGTAAAGCTTGAAATTCAGCATGCATAGCTAAAGTCCAGTTGGGAGATTGGAAAGGTTCTTTAATAGAAGTAGGTTCAGTTGTATCCAGAGTAGAGGAAGCAATTATTGTATTGGCATAAGTAGATTGACCATGACCAGTTTTGGTTCTAGTCATCATAGGATGAGAATTCAAAGATGGAAAAGTAGTAGATGGGGCTGAAGTAGTGGAGGGCCAAGATAGGATTGGAATTGATAGTCTAATAGGTGGGTGAGAAGATGGGATAGACTCCACAGGAGAAAGAGAAGGAGAGTGAGATGATGGACCTAAAGAAGATGAAGACGATGAAGTAGGCAGAGAAATGGAAGACATAGTGGGCTATGCTGCAGTAGCAGTGGGAAGGGAAATAGGGGAGGACCAGAAAAAATGAGATACAGTAAAGGAAGAAGAAATAGGTGAAGTAATAGTAGGAATATCAAAGAACGGAAAATTATTTTCATCAAAATGAACATCTTTAGGTATATAGAATTTATTAGTTATGGGATCTAAACATCTATAGCCCTTCATAGATGAATGATAGCCGAGAAAAACACAAGAAGGAGACTTAGGAGCAAGTTTATGAGACTGATATGGTGTTAACCAAGGAAAGCACCTACAATCAAAAACTTTAAAAAATGAATAATTTGGGGATTTCTGAAACAATTTTTCATAGGGACTAAGATTTCATAGGGACTAAGATGACCAAGAGTAGAGCTAGAAAGTTTATTAACAAGAAATGTGGCTGCTGCCATTGCTTCAAACCAACAAAGTAAAGGAACTTTGCTTTGCTGCAGTAAAGCTATTGTGGTGTTGACTAGATGCCTATGTTTTCGTTCAGAAATTCCATTACGAGATGAGTATGAGGGCAGCTAGATTGATGAACAATTCCGCGAGATGTCAAAAAGGATTGAAATTTATGATTAACATACTCTCCACCATCATTAGTCGTTAACATTTTAATTTTAGCAGCAAATTATGTTTCGGCAAAGGCTTGAAACTCTAAGAATTTCCTAAACACTTCACACTTAGAGGAAAATAGAAAAATCCATGAACAGCGACTATAGTCATCTACAAAGAGTACATAGTATTTGTATTGAGATAGGGAATGAGTGAAAGGACACCATACATCGTTATGCACCAAACATAATGGACTGTTCACAGAGGATGTGGACAATTTTAAAGGTAATCGGTGACTTTTTGCGGTGCAACAGTGAGTACACAGTAATGAAGGTGATGTTTTATTAGAATTGAAGATACAAAGATGCCCAGAGCTTACTTTGCGATTGATGTCCTAATCTTCTATGCCAAAGTTCAGTGGATGAAGAAGAACTTGTCTTTGAAGACACACAGTCTTGTGGTTGCAAATAGGTGTTGAAGCAACATGAAGAACATTGTTCGGTTTAAGAGGAAACTTTGGAGTGGGAAGCAAGCCAATCACGTGTGTTGAATAGGAATCATGTGACCATTACCTATAGTCACTTGATCTTGCCCTTGGTATGGTTGGTACACATGCAGATTGGCTAGATCATTTGTAGCATGATCTGTTGCTGCAGTGTCAAGGAACCATGGTTAGGATGATGGATGATATGTGAATGAGTGATTGTTTGTGGTCGTTGCATAAGCTCTGGATTGATTTCCAGTATTGTAGGATTAATTTGCTGAAGATCTAGACGATGATAGCAATCTGATGCAATGTGGCTATGTCTTCCGCAAATTTGATAAGGAGCATTGTGTTGTACAATACCTAACTGTGAGGTTATGGGAAAATTGGAGGTATTTGATATGGATCTGGACCTCTTTCCTCGAAAATTAGGATTTCTTCCTCTATAATTGTTCCTACCTCGATAGAAGTAGTTTGCATTTCTATAGTTTCCAGATGAGGTACTTGAATTAGTGTTTCTGACTGTATTGCATGCCATTGTGATTTCTGTCATAATGGAATTATTGGACTGACCTTCAGTATGTATGGATTCTGCAAGAAGAAGTGATGATAGTTCTTCCATTGTAAGAGATCCAGATTGATTTTTTATTATGGTTTTGAAGGAGTTGTATTCCTCTGGCAGACAATTTAGTGTGATAAGAATGAGATCCTCATCTCCTACTGAGGCATATGCTAGAGAGAGTTGATTTGCAATATCCTTGATCTGAGTAAGATAGGCTTCCATAGGTCCTAGCTTCTTCTTTATATTGGGAACTTGATCTTCAATTGGTGAATATGAGATCTTGACAAGGAGGTAAACTTCTTCTCCAATGATAGCTAGACATCACGACATAGATGAATGTGAAGTATTGATGGGTACACAGCCGGCAGCAAGGTTACTGTAATGCAACTTAACAAATGAGAATCAATTAGCTTCCATGGTGTATATTCAGGATTAGAGATCTCCTTATTGCTTGAATCCATAACTGTTGGAGATGGACAAGTTTCAGATCCATCTACATGATTCAGCAATTTCGTAGTGCGAAGAATGTTAAGCAATTGATTTCTCCAAATCGTATAATCGTTCGAATCTAATTTGACAGTAACAAAGGAATTGAGATTTGATATCAGAAGATTCAAGTTTTATGGTAAAGGAGAAAAAGAAGCAGAGGAAGACAAAGCCATTTCATTCAAAATCTGTGTGCTCGTGTGAGCGTCAATGCTCTAATACCATGAGAAAGAACAGAGAAATGTAGAGAAAGAAATAGAAGAATAGAGAAACTGCTAAAAGAACTCGTCACTTTCATTGAACTGTATTGGTTCCTATATATGGTGAGTACATTTGGTTAATTTTGTTACATGTAGCTTCCCACAGCTACAACTAATCTAACTAACTTTGTAACTGCCGAGAGGTCCATTTTTTGAGTTGCATTTGATTATAGAATTCCCTTTATCATGTGTCTGATCCTAAAACTGTTGAATGGCAAAATATCTGAGTTTTTGCTTTAAATATCTTTGGAGGAGATTGGACACCACTGCCTTCTTTTTTATTTCTTTAGAAAATGAAAAACTCTTCCAGGAAAACTATAGCATTATGATCTCTAGATGGTATATTCTGTGAGTGATACTTGATAATTCACTGCATAGATATATATATTAGATGATGGAAATGTATTATAAAATCGCATCACTCAGAGAGAGTTGTCCTGTGGTGTGGCTTTTTGCGTTTGCATGATTGTGTATCCTAATGGACTCATGATTTGGTTGTCTTATTAAAGGCCTAGTTGAGATTATTTACTTTTACATTTTAGAACTCTCTTTTTGCTGTAACCTAATCTCTCTGGAGAATAGATGTCACCAAGGACTTGTCAGTAACGTTTTTTTGTAGATACCAAAGGGTCGGGAAATTACTTTTTTTTTAAAAAGGAGATTGTTGTAAGGTTATAATGGATTGGCTTATGTCTTGGAAACTCATGAGTGTGCATATACAAACCACACTGCTTCATTTGCATTCAATAAGCCCTTTGGCATTACATAGTTATGGTCTTTAGAAGTACATAATCTTTATTGGGCTTGTCTTGATGATGCTTTGTACAGATAATATGGATTTGCCCTTCTTAGGGCTTTAAATATAGTTGGCATGAAGTCAATCTTATAACTAAAGCTTCCATCACACAAGGTGTTCGGGTAATAGTTACCGATTTCACAATGTCTTTCTTATGCATTTAATAACTATTAGTTTTATTTAATACAGTAGATTCATATCTTATGATTGTAGCATAAATTTGACATCCCTGATGACTTTGACAATAACAATTTATTTCAAATTACTGTTGACGAGTAGTGTTATTGCTTGTATAAAAATTGGGAATACAAGATGAGGTGCCACTATCTCGATCTAATTGAAGAATGTGTTGATCTGTATACTCGTCCATATCTGGGGGCTAACATAGATGGATGGAAGTAGTTGATCGATCATATATTCAATGATCCAAAAATAGAGGTAATATATTACTCGTTAACATTAAATTCATTTTTTATATCGATATTAAATTTATATTAATGCGCCATCTCCTTTATGATTAATGCACCATCTCCTCCTGTACCTAATGTACCATCTCCTCATACACAAACGAGTGGCATAGATATGATGATTTTTGTTTGTTTATTGTGCATTATGAATCTATTTTTTTTGTTAATTATTCTTTTAACAAGAGTGTCCACGTCAAAGCGTGTGCGAGGACCTACTCTTGGAAAAAGAGTACAGATTGAAAGAGAGCGTGAGGAGCAGCATGCTCACCGCCATGCACAACAGAGACAAATTCATCGACTCCAAAACATTTTGACGCAACTCTTGCATGATTGTGGAGGTACCCCACCAGCTGAGTGATGGTTGATCTTATGATCCAAACCTTTGGTAAATATATTTAAACTTCTAGTTCATAGATACTTAGAGCAGAAAATGCAAAGTAGTTTATCCTAATTATAGTCCTAAAATTTAAAAACTTTATAAACGCAATTGGTTTTGAGAGGCAAAATCATTAAATAACTTCCACACAAGCTACTTGGTCATTCCTATACAAACTTGTAGAAACAAACGACGCGTGGTTATGATTCCCAAGTAGAGAATTAGAGCAAAAAACGTGAAAAACTTGGTGAAAATTGTTCGTTTGATAGGCAAAATCAAAAAATTATTCACAAAATGATGTGTGAAGTTAGAATAGAGTTATCTATATCTTTCTTCTGCGGTTTGAAGCTAGCAACAAGTTGTCTACATCCCAGATGCTGGTAAGAATTGAGAGACAGCCCCATAAAACCATGACTTAAGTGGGCCTACCAGTGAACCACTGGATCACTCAACCTAATTATGCTCGCAAAGCCTTTAACTCAACTACTTTGTGTCAAGACTCAAAGAGTCCTTTGTCATCATGTATTTCTATCCAAGCTACATTATATGTCAAAACCGGAGTCATCTTATCTTTATTCTTCTTAACCGTGCTCTTGCCCTCGTATTCCAACTTTCGTCAAATCATACCTTAGCAGTGGCGCAGCCGTGTTGGTCTTCATGTTCTTGAAAATCCATTTGTAAACCTTTTTTTAATACCTTGACTCCGCTAAGTGAAGTCATAAATATTAAACCTTTTATCAAACTGTTAATTTCATACTGTTTACCAGGTCCTATTTCTTGTCCAGTTTTTAACTGCACTTTTCTGTATGTATTCAGTGAAAGCTTATTGTTCAGCATTATTCTTCCATATATCTTATTTTGCCTATACCAAGCATCAAGTTGTCATACAATAAAACTTTCGTGGACAGTGCTGGGACACTATTCTATTCTATGAAGAAACTCCACATAGTTCAAGTAGTAAGAATTTTTACACATATTTCCTCCTCTTTTGTATATTCCATCCACTAAATCGTTTTCTTCCCCTAAAAATTGTAATTAGTATCAGAGAAAATAATTTGCCTTGTGTACAACAAGATTATATTTCATGAAATAGCATGAGCAGCTTGTTTGTTCCCATAGAGACATGTAAAAACTGACGACATGTGGTTGTGATACCCAAGTAGATTGTTAGAAAAGGTATAAAAAAAACTCAAGGAAAGTGATCTATTTAAGTGGAAAAATCATAAAATAAATACCAAACGGTCAGGGAAATGGCACGTGATTGTGACATCTGGTTAGAGAGTTAGACCAAAAAATGTAAAAAAAAAAAAAATTGTAACATTTTCATTCTTTATAATTTTTTAGCTAATAGATAATGATAGTTTCTTTTTGTTTTGCAGAAATGCAATGGAGTCGGATGAAAATGAATTATGAAATTTTGTTATGGACGACTGTGAAATTGTTAAAAATTTCTTTGGCATGGATTGTATTTAGCATTGAATACGTTTGGATGATTGTTTTTTTTTTTTTGAATGGTTATATTTGATGTTGAATGACTTTTGATTAAAATTCTTATTATTTCAGATGCATTGATGAATAAATATTATTGTTTGTATGCACAAATTACAGACTACACATTACATAATCCAGAGATTGGGGAAAAAATTATTAGGCTAATTAAAAATATTTTTTTAAAGAATATTATTATCTTTGGCGACCAAACTTTTTTGTCACCAAATATCATAATAAAAATTTCTTGGTGACCAACGATTTGGTCACCAAATTTGTAATTGACATCTTTTGGTGACCAAACTTTTTGTCTCCACATATCATAATGAAGAGTTTTTAGTGACCAATAGCTTGGTAACTAAATATGATAATTGGAAACTTTTGGTGACCAAACTTTGGTCTGCAAAAGGGTTGTCACAAATTATCGGCCACCAAACAATTTAAGCACTAGGTTCAAAATATTTTTTGACTTTTGGCAACCAATGTACTTAGTCACAATAAGTTGTAAAACAGAGACCAATAATCCTTTAGTGACTACTACATATAGTCGCCGAAACATACAATTTCGACCAGTAAGTTGATCACTAAAAGAAGGCATTTTGGTTACAAAATAATATTTGGTCGCCAAACTTATTGGTCACTAAAAGACAGAATTCGGTGACAAACTTATTGGTTGCTAAAAGACAGCATTCAGTGACAAAATAATATTTGGTTGCTGAACTCATTGATCGCTATAGGCTGGAATTTAGTGACAAATTGATATTTGGTTGCCAAAAACCTTAGATGACTAACTTTTGGTGACAAGCATGGCGACCAAACATTTTGGTTGCAAAACGATTTTTGCGACCAAATCTGAACTTTTGGCCACTAATATTTTAGTCACTGAAAGTGTAATTTATTGTAGATAAGGGATCCCCTTGTCTAATTCCTTTGCCCATTGACATATCTTTGGTTACACCTCTATTTACTAAGACTGAGAGAGTAATCGAGGATATACACTCTTTGATTCATTCATTCCACTTTTAGCCAAAGCCTAAGTTGTTCATCATTTCAAGAATGAAATCCCAATTGAGATTTCATAAGCCTTATGGAAGTCCACCTTTAGCACGAATCCTGGTTTCTTTTGTCTTCTCTAGTAATATGTAACTCCGTTAGCAATGAGGATGCTATCCATTATCTGTCTACCTTTAACAAAAGTTGTTTGTCTCTCATCAATGTTTGTTCATCGAATTCACCATTCATATATAATGAATCTTATGGGCTACTATTAATAACTTTGACTTAAGTATTTGGGCCACGTTGTTAGGCTATTTATTCAAGTTATTGGGTTAGTGGTCTACTTGGGTTATTGCAAATGGTATTAAAGTCAATATTGATTCCCATGTAGGGTTTCGTGATGGTATGGATAGAGCAGATGCTCTGAAGAGTGGTAGAGGCCCCAAGATCGTATACTTTATACATGTTTATGGGCTGTTCTGTATCTGCTAATGGGTTACTATACACATTACAACCATGGAAAGAACTTGGGGCATCGCGTCTTGGAGTGGGGGATATTGTGATATCCCATCCTACATATTGGTGGGAGATAGAAAATAAGTATGCTATATAATAAGGACAACTATTAATAACTTAGGGTTAAGCATTTGGACCGCGTCGTTAGGCTATTTATTCAAATTATTTGGTTCGTGATACACTTGGATTGTTGCAATGCGCACCACTACAACTCAAAGAAGATTTGACTAATAATGAACAACCAGTAAGGATTATAGACTATAAAAAGCAAGTATTGAGATGACAAATCATTTATTATGTTAAAATTCAGTGGAGCAACTTGAGAACCAAGGTATGTCAAATTTAGAGAACAAAATTTTTTTTAAACGGGGAGGAATATAATATCCCAAAAAAAGATAATAATAATAATATAGTTAGATATAATTTGAAAGTAAAGAAAAAAATAGAAGTGAAAATAATTTTTTTGGAAAGCAAACTAATTTGGAAACAAAAAATAATGACAATGAATAAAACTAGTTAGAAACCTCATTTTTTTTTTGGAAATAGCGTTTGGAATGCTTCCTATTGCGGGCGTTTTTCGGATGCGCTCGAAAAATGGTTGTCGGTTATTCAAACACATTTTAAAAAAAGAAGAGTCGCCACTTGATTTTTGAGAAAAATCAAGAAAAAAAGGTCACATGTCTTTTTAAACGTAACCAGATAAAAAGAGAATTCGGGAGTTAAGGTACAAAAAGGGAATGTGTTATGCACCCTTTTTATCCAACCTTAAGATTAGTCTCTACTTTATCAATGCTGGTTCTTATTTCAAACTTTTTACAAGTAACAAATGCAGAATAGGATGTTAAAAAGAGTTTTATACAAAAGCAAACAAAGAAGAAAATGGTTTTAGCTAAGATCTTAAGGGTCATGCATCTTAGTTGTCATTTCTTATCATGCCACATTTACTGTTTGAGCAAAGCAAAGTGAAAAACATACAAATGAAGACTAAAAAGAACAAGAATGAGCCTAAGGGTCATGCAATATAGATTCTGTTTCTAACATGCTATATTCAAATTAAACAGAAAGAATATAGGGGATTCAAATACTATTTTTAAGCTACTGGACATACAAAAAGCACACGATCGCATCAACCGAATGTTGCGGCCGTGACAAAATAAGCAACAAAACTCGCAGTCATGACAAAATACATAGTAGTCGCAAGAAAATGGGTAAAAAAGGTCGCGATCGTGACAACCAAGGTTGCGGCCATGGTATTTTAGAGGTCCAGAGAGGTTTTCAAAATATAAGATCCAAAGGGACACAAATGGATGGAATGTACAAAATAGAAAACCATAGCCTACTTCATCAAGGCAAGATCTACTATCTGTTACTCTGACAATAACTTTGGCCTCAAGACAGAATACATATAACATTAAAGAGATGTAACATAATGGTCTAACATGGTTTTCATGCTACTGGTCTTACAAAAAGCTCACGGTCGTAATAATAGAATGTTGTGGATGTGATAAAAAATGCTAAGAATGATAACGGTCAAAAGCAAATATGTAGCGGCCGTAATAATATGGGTAAACTAACTCACGGCCGTGACAACCAAGGGTTGCGGCCGTTAGGTTTTAAAAATTATAGAAACATGTTGGGTGTTCAGTGTGCCAGTGAATACGAAAATACATTAAAAACATATTGTTCTATGCATTACAGAGAGTTATAAACATATTATTTTTCATGAAAGACTCATATGAACATGCTTGATAGAAATAACTTAAATAATAGAAAAAATACAATAAATGGAACATTAATCGTGACACCCCCGGAGAGAGAAGATGAGAATTTAAGAAAAGTCACAATTTTCTAATGTTACCAAGTGTAGACAACTTCCTCGAATGTTCTTTTGGATGCGAAATATGAGAATCGCCAAGTAGTCCGTGTTCCAAGGTCTCACCAATGCAAGCAAAGTCACGAACTAGGTTTGGGAGTATACAGTATGAGTATTGGGTATATCAGAATATCATGTGAGAAATGGATTTGGCAGAGTATCGGTATCCAAATGTTCCTCTCTTCTGGTTTTCAGTGAAAACGGCGCCTATTTATAAGTGTTAGCTCAAGAGCTTTATAATTAGATTTTGATGATTTTCATAATTTATTTTTTAAAAATAAATTGATTTAAAAGGATAATATTTAATATTTTCAAAAAGGTAGTATTGATACAAAATGACAAATGAGTTAACACCTTTAGCCATATGAGATGACTTATCTCTCAAATGGATTGACACTTAAGTATTATTGAATGAGAATATTTTGTGTTGACCATAATTGATATTTGAGTCAACTTTTTAAGACAAAAAATACTTGAAGATCTCAAGTGTGTCAATATCTTTTAGCTAATGAGTTGACACCCTAACATATTTATTGAAGATGTTTCGGGTATCAAACTTTGAGTCGAGACAAATGACATTTGAGTTGACACAAAATAGCCAAAATTCTTTGCACTCAAAAAGAGTCGACACAAACTAAGTTTGAGTCAACACTAAGTGATTCTTCACTTTGCTTATCCGAAATTTTGAGTCGACACAAATTGAATATGAGTCGACACAAATATACTGAGGCCGCCTATAGAATTTTCGAGTCTACACAAATTGAAGAAGAGTCAACACAAATTTATTGAGCCCGCTTGAAGATTTTTAAGTCGACACAAAAGCCCAAAAGAGTCGACACAAAATCACCGAGGGTTCTTGTACTTTTTAGTGTCGACACCAAAGACAATTCGAGTCGACACAAAAAGGCCCTCTCAAAAAGTTGAAGGACAAAGTGAGTCGACACCAAAACCATTCGTGTTGACACTATTATGTTGGTGAGAAGAATACAGAAATAGTGTCGATGCCAAAGAAGATCTGAGTCGACCCAATCACTTGAAGAACTATGCCCTTGAAGTTTTGTGTTGACCCAAACCAAATTGTGTCGACACCAGCGACGAAATTCAAAATACGTGTCAGAGTTCAACGAATAGATTTATAGCATTAAATGCTCTCACCTACTTCTAACGGTCATGAAACCTTAAGAGCTTATATAAGGAGTTACTCCTCAGCATTTAAAAGATTTGGAGACACTGATGTATTGCTTAATTCAAAGTTAAAACCGTTCAAGCTCTCATTTATTGTTTATAACTTTAGCTCTTGTATCTCATCTCTTTACTTCTCATTTATTGTCAATTATTTCTGTAAAGAGAGTGAGTAATACTCATTAAAACATCCCATTTATTGTATTCAAAGGTGAGTCACCCTTTTTCAGAGGATCGTTTTGAAGTTATAAAAGGTTTTGAATGCATCTGTAAGCATTCTATATTAGTGAAATTCTCAAGGAGAGTTTTGAAGAGTGGATGCAGACTTGAAAGAAGATGAACCACTATAAATCTCTGTGTCTGGTTCATTTTCTCTATCCTTAACTTTTTTAATATTTGTATTATTTTATTCTTTGATTATTCTTGCTGTAATTGTTTGCAATATTAAAAAAATTTTAAAAAAGTTTTTAAAATTGTTATTATCTTTTTAAGACCCCAATTCATCCCTCTCTTGAGTTGCTTATAACTAATAATTTGTATTAGAGGAGTTGCTTAGAACTAATAATTGGTTTTAGAGCTGGGGTTCTTATTTTTTGACTTAATAGTCTAATAGTTTATATGGCAACCACTAGCATTGAACCTATCTAGTCTGAAGGTCAGTTTACCAATTGACTTCTCTTGTTCAATGGAATAAACTATAATTATTGAAAAGTTAGAATGAGAATCTACATTCAAGCAGTAGATTATGACATTTGGAGGGTTATCATAAATGGATCTAGAAGACCTACCATGACTATTGAAGGAACAATCGTTCCTAAACCAGAAAATGACATAAGAGAGATTCAAAAGAATGCTAAGGCCATGAATTTCTTATATTGCTCTCTTTATCCCGCTGAGTTCAATAGGATCTCAGCATGTGACATCACCAAAGAAATATAGAATAGACTTAAAGTTATCCATGAAGGAACTAACCAAGTTAAGGAGTCCAAAATAAGCATGCTTGTTCATAACTATGAATTATTCAAAATGAAGCACGATGAAACCATTTATGACATGCTTGCTAGATTTACTAATTTTATAAATGGATTAAAATCTCTTGGCAAGATTTAATCCAATGTAGAAATAGTGAAAAAAACTCTTAAGTGCATGCCTAAAAATTTAGAAGCTAAGGCCACAGCTATCCAAGAAACTAAAGACCTTAACACACTCAGTTTGGAGGAACTTTTTAGAACTCTCATAACTCATGAGATAAATATCAAAATGGACGATGAAGATGACAATAACAAGAAGAAGGGCATTACCTTCAAGTCTTCAACTCATGACGATGAATTCGATGAAGATTCCTCAAGTGATGAGAACGAAGATATGGCCCTCATCACGAAAAAATTCAAAAGATTTCTTAAAAATAAGAAACAAGGAGAAATAAAGTTCTTCAAAAAGTATGGACACAAAGGCGAGCCTAACAAATTCAAGAGTGATTCAAACAAATTCAAAAATGATCACAAGAAAGATGAGATCATTTGCTATGAATGCAAAAAACCCGGACATGTCAAGGCTAAATGTCATCAACTCAAGAAGCAGTTTAAAAAGGACTTCAAGAAGGCTATGATAGCTGCATGGAATAAAAGTGATGATAGTAGCTCTGAGGATGAAAGGAAAGAAAATGATGTTAAAAATATGTGCCTCATGGATGAGGAAAATGACGAGGTAACTCATGACCTTTTCTCCTCAGATGAATTACTAAGTGCATTTGAAGATTTACATGATGAACTCAGAAAAATGAATGCTAAGAACTCTATTATAGAAAAGTTAGTTCTTTCCTCGCCATGTGAAATTGAAATCTTGAAAGATAAAAAACTTGCTTTATCAAAACAAGTTTCTGTTTTAAAAGATGAAAACAAGGTTTTAATTGAAAAGGTTGAAGACCTTACCAAAACGATTTATAAGTTCACTTTTGGAAAAAATAACTTAGACAAACTTCTCGATATTCAAAAATGTATTTTCAATAAAATCGAGATTGGATATAAACCAAAGAAGAAGCAAAATTTCTTAAGCAATATTTTTGGCAAAGCATCCTCTAATTACTTAAATGCAACTTATTTTCACTGCTATAGGTATGGACACACTGTCACATATTGTCCACAAAGAAAATCTTCTAATTTATCTGTCAATAAGGTTTGGGTTCTTAAGGGAATACATCCTTAAAGAACTAACTCTAAAGGATCCAAAAAGATTTAGATACCAAAAATAAAAAATTGACCTTCCTTATAGGTATGTTTCAAGTTATCATTCAAGGAGAAGATGTGCAATCTTGATAGTACTTTCTCAAAGCACATGATAGGTGACAAATCGATATTTGCATCTTTCAAATCAAAAAATGATAGATTTGTAATATTTAGAGATAATAGCAAAGAAAAAATCATAGAAATTAGCTGTATTGATAAAATTTCTTCCCCTTCTATTGATAATATTTTGCTTGTTGTTGGTTTGAAACATAACCTTCTTAACATAAGCTAACTTTGTGACAAATGCTACAAAATTGTGTTTGATCATATTAAGTGTGTTATTTAAGATTCAATCAATAACAAAGTTATTTTTAAAGGTCATAGGCAGAAAAATATTTACATATTCAATCTAAATGCCCTTTCTAAAAATGACACCAAGTGCTTAGCCGCCTTGAGTGATAATAGTTGGTTGTGGTATAGAAGGCTTTGACATGAACACATGAACTTGATTTTTAAATATTTGAAAAAAAAATGGTGATTGGGTTACCCCAAATTAAATTTAAAAAAGACAAAGTGCATGATGCATGTCAACAAGGCAAACAAGTTAAAAGCTCTTTTCATTCCAAAAATAAAATTTCAACTTCTAGACCCTTACAACTATTGTACGTAGACTTATTTAGTCCAACAAGAACTCTAAGCCTTGGAGGCAAGAGATGCATTTGTTATTGTTAATGACTTCTCTAGATACATTTCGGTGCTTTCCTAACTCATAAGGATGAAGCATTTGCTCATTTGCAAAACTGCTCGGAGAGTTCAAAACGAAAAAAGTTTTTAAATCACAAGTATCTGAAGTGATCATGGTAGAGAATTTAAAAACAAAGATTTTAAAAAATTTTGTGATGAAAATAGTATTAACTAGAAATTTTCTACTCTTAGAACTCTTAAACAAAATGGAGTTATTGAAAGAAAGAATAAAACTTTGGAAAAAATGGGTAGAACTATGTTCTGTGAAAATAATTTATCACGATACTTTTAGGTCGAGACTGTCAACACAGCTTATTTTATTGTGAATAGAATCGTGATACGAGCTTCTCTTAAGAAAATCTCATATGAGCTATGGAATGGAAGAAAATCTAACATGAGCTATTTTTGTGCCTTTGGGTGCAAATATTTTGTTTTAAACAACAACAAAGAACTTTTGGATAATTTCAACACAAAATATGATGAAGGTTTTTTCCTAGGATATTCTCTATCTAGTAAAACCTATAGAGTCTTCAATAAAAGGACCCTAGTTATTGAAGAATTTATACATGTGGTATTTGATGAAGTTAACCTTAGTTCTTCAAAACAATTTTGTGAAGATAACTTGGTTGACATAGAAAAAGGTGTTGAAGACATCTCATTAAAGACAAAGAATAGCCAAATCATGAGAAAGTTTCAAATTCTCAACAAGAAGAAGTTCACCAGGCTGCTGGACCTTCAAATCCTAAAAATATAGATTTGCCTAAGGAATGGAGGTATGCTCATGGTCACCAAAAAGACCTAATCATTGGTGACCCATCCCAAGGTATCAAAACTCGTTCTTCTCTACATAATGTTTGTGATAATTTAGCATTCATTTTTTAGACTGAACCAAAATATTTTGAGAAAGCTAAAAATGATGAGTTTTGGACATTGGCTATGCAAAAAGAGCTTAATCAATTTAAAAGAAATAATGTTTGGAATTTAGTCTCAAGACCTAAAGAACACTTCATCATAAGTACAAAATGTGTTTTTAGAAACAAAATAGATAAGAGTGGAATAGTTCTTAGGAACAAAACTCGATTGGTAGCTTAATGATACGATCAGAAGAGGGCATCGATTTAATGAGTCTCTTGCTCTTGTGGCTAGGCTTGAAACCATTAAGATGTTGCTTGTTTTAAAAATTTCAAACGCTATCAAATGGATGTCAAAAGTGCCTTTTTAAATGGTTTTATCTTGGAGGAAATTTTTGTGAAACAATGTATTGGTTTTAAAAATTCAAAATTTTCAAACCATGTTTACAAATTTACTAAGGCTCTTTTTGGTTTAAAACAAGAACCTAGAGCATGGTATGAAAGACTTAGCAAATTTTTGACTTAAAATGAGTTTTCTAGAGAAAAAATTAATACAACTCTTTTCATCAAGTCTCAAAAAAATGATATACTTATTGTCCAAACTTATGTAGATGACATTATTTTTGGTGCAACTAATGAATCTCTTTGTAAGAACTTTGCTAAGTGCATGCATAGAGAATTTGAGATGAGTATGATGGGTGAGCTCAACTATTTCCTTGGACTTCAAATTAAGCAAACACAAAAAGAAATCTACATCAATCAAGCTAAGTACACAAGGGACCTATTGAAGAGGTTTGGCATGCTGAAAGAAAAATCTATGAGAACCCTGAAATGTCCTACAATAGAGCTTAATAAGGATGAAAACAGTAAAGCAGTAGATGAAAAACGCTATAGAGGTATGATCGAATCTATACTATACATAACTACTAGCCGTCCTGATATTATGTTTAGTGTTTGCATGTGTGCTAGATTTCAATCTAATCCTAAAAAATCACATGTGACCGCCGTTAAACGCATCTTTAGATACCTCTTAGGTACACAAAATTTAGGATTATTCTATTATAGAGGAATAGCCTTTGAGTTATTTGGCTATTTAGATGCTGATTTTGCTTGATGTAAAGTGGATAAAAAAAGTACAAGTGGAACATGTCAATTCTTAGGACACTCACTAATCTCGTAGTTTAGCAAAAAACATAACTCAGTAGCTTTGTCTACAGCCGAGTCTGAGTACATAGCAGTTGGTAGCTATTGTGGACAAGTTATTTGGATGAAACAACAACTAAAGGACTATAGTTTTTGCTTAGATAATATTCCTATAAAATGTGACAGCACTAGTGCAATCAATATATCTAAGAACCCAATACAACACTCCAGAACAAAACACATTGAGATTAGACATCACTTTATAAGAGATCTTGTGTAAAAAGGTAACATTAAACTTGAATTTATAAGCACAGATTATCAACTTGCGGACAAATTCACTAAGCCATTAAATGAAGAAAGAATATGCTATATAAAAAGAGAACTTGGTATGCTATGTGCTTCTAATTAATGATTAAAATGCCATACTAATCATGTTTTTTCAATGCATTTCAATGCTTTTAATATTCTATATTGATGTGTGAAAAGTGTCGACTCTACTTAAAAAAGTATCGACACATATGTGTTTGAGCTGACTCAAAGCTTATATAGAAGAGACACTGTTGGAAAAGTGTCGACCTATTTCTATATAGTGTCGACTCAATTTTGATGTCTTGCTCTCGATAAATTTGGTTCAACCCAAAGCTTAATTGTGTCGACTCAAATGGTCGAAAGTATCAACCCCTTTCGAAAAAGTGTCGATACAAATTCTTTTTTTGGACGCCCACACTCACAAAGAAAAGTGTCGACTCAAATTCTATTTGTGTTGACACAAATCTTTTTGCCTATTTAAGAGACACCGGTCCCCACCATTCGTGTCGTTTCCTCTCTCTCTATAAACTGTTCATCTCCCGCTACTTTTTCCTCCTTTTGAAAATTGAGTCGACCTATCTCCCTTTTCTTCTTTGATCTATCTTCTCGATCAACTATGACTACTCAAACCATGGGAAAAGGAAGCAAACGAACCATCACTGAAGGCCTGTTGAACCTTGGGGCACAAAAGAAGAAAAAGATGGCGACGGGAACCACAACAATCGAAATGTCAGGGTCCTTAAGCTTCAAGTCGAACGAGTTCCAAAAACTCTACTTCTCCTTGTTTATGAATCGTAAGGTAATCCCAGACCGCTCTACCAATTTCTCTTACTTCGATTCTATTGAAATGCGTTTTAGAGATTTATTCTCTAATCTTGGGTGGGAGAGGTTACTCCAAAACCGTGGCCCCCACTATCCTACACTTGTGAAGCTTTCTATACACATTTTCATATTTCATCTATCCCTAGCACCACCATTACTTCATGGGTGAACGGGACCAAAATCCCTTTGACTTCAAGTGTTCTAAATGAAATTCTATATGTCCGTGAGGGTGAAATATTTGTTTCCTGCAAAGAGAATAAGAGATCTATTGAAATAGATGAATTTTTTTTTCACGATGCAGTAAGACAAATATTTGCGGTCGATGAAATTGATCCCTGTAAACCCTTAGAGGCTAACTCGCTCAAGTCAGAAATGCAAATCCTCCATCACATGGTAAATCATATCTTTCTGCCACAGATGGAGAAGTTTAGAGATGTCTCATACATGCACATTTTTATCATGTGGTGTATTTTTGAACAAAAGAACCTTGATCTTGGGTTTCTTCATTTTTGACATGCTCCAATCACATGGCAAATCTAACTCATCCCTCCCCCATGTTATGCTCTTGACAAAAGTTTTTCGCCATTTTGACATCGTTCTCTCTGTTAAAAAATGGTCCCTTTTTCAAAACATGACCTATATAGGGCATCTACTTGAAACACATGCAAATTCTAAAATCGATGGAGTATGGACTACCCGCCGAGGCACCCCCTCCATCCCTAGAAATCTTTCTGCTTCTCGAGACTTTTCCCCTATACGAGTAAACTTTGGATCTCCTGCTCCACCTTCCACCAGGACAAACACTCCTGGACCTTCCTCTGCTCCTCCTCCTCCTCTTCCTACACATGCTGATACTCCACCTGCTCCCTCTATTGCTTTTCACATTGATCTTTCTAAAGTTGTCTCTTTAGTTAAAGGTTTTTCTTCTTCTTTGACCTTTTTTCAAAACAAGGTCGATCAAGACCTGTTTGACCTCTATAGAACTATATATTCTTTATCTAACAAGGTTAAGCATTTAGACAAGACAAATTGGGGCCTCCATAGTGATGTTAAAAACGCAACAGATGCTGGGAGAGCCCTCTACAAGACCATAGATGACAGTATTATCTCCATAGTAAATTGCAATAAGGTAATCCTTCAGCAGGTTCGCAAAGAATATGATCAAAGCATTGTCACCGCTATGCAAGCCAACTCTAAAAAAGTGGAAGAACACCTTTAGTGGCTTCGGGATGCTTAGAGCAAGCAGTTTAAGCCCAAGGAATCAAAAGAAAAAAAGGCTACTCGACAACGGCGTGAAGCGGATCTTGCTCTAGCAGCTACTCTGGATGCCATGGCTCCTACTGAAAAGAAGGACAAACGCACATACTCCTCCAAAGAAAGGCCTTTGAGAGACGACAGTAGCAAGAAGAGAAGAAGAAATTCAAAAAGTTTATGGATGATTAATGAGTTCAACCCTTTGATGATTTTAAAAGGGAAGAAGAAAGGTAAAGAATGGAAAGAAGGGGAGAATGAGTGAAAGGAAAGAAGGGGAGAAGAAATGAAAAACGTTTACAAACATTTTAACATTCAGAAGCTTTTATGGTTTGAGATGAAAGAGAAGTTGTAATATTAACATACATTTTTCTTTTGTGATGATTGGCTGTTATGAATGGTTTGAACATGATTATGGATGAATGTTTATCTCATATCTTGTTTTTATATATATATATTCTATAATTGATGTTTGGGATTTAAACAACACTTTGAACATTTTTTTTGATTTGATGCAAAAATTTTAATAAATTCAGAATGTTTCTAAATTAAAATTGCAAATTATCTTAAAATGTATATTACACCGTTGTTGTATACTTAGCTATTGTGATTGCATATATTGTTTAAGGCATAGCGATAAGGGAAAAACCCTTGTTAAAAATCTTTTTAAATCTTTTTAAAAAAATATTGTAATTAAAAAAAAAGAGGAGATTATTAGCACAATAGTTTTTTAAGGTAAAGAATACTTGAAGATCTTAAGTGTGTCAATACCTTTGAGTTAATAAGTTGACACCCTAACATGTTTATTGAAGATGTTTCAGGTATTAAATTTTGAGTCGACACAAATGACATTTGAGTCGATACAAAATAGCCAAAACTCGCTGCACTCAAAAAGAGTCGACACAAACTAAGTTTGAGTCGACACTAAGTGTTTCTTCACTTTAGTTATCCAGAACTTTGAGTCGACACAAATTGAATATGAGTTGACACAAATAGACCAAGGTCGCCTACAGAATTTCTTACTCGACACAAATTAAAGAAAAGTCGACACACTGAATTCAATTTAGTGGGATCTTTCATTCACGTTTTTTTCCACCAATAACGTTTTATAAAACTCTTTGACCCTTGAATTTGGAGTATTCTACTTTTGCACAATTCACAGGGATTTGAAGGTTTATTATTTTAGTTTAGGATATCCTTTTTATTTAACTTAAACCTTTTGTGTAATTTATGCTCTTCTGGAATTGAATTGTTGTAACTGGATGGTTCTACTCCTGGATAAGGGGTAAAACTCAAAAAACCGTCTTTAAAATTTTTTTTTATTTTTTAATGATTTATTTCTCATATATTAGATAATATACCGAGCCCGTCTGAAGATTTTTAAGTCGAGACAAAAGTCCAAGAGAGTTGACAAAAAATCACCGAGAGTTCTTGTACTTTTTAGTGTCGACACCCAAGACAATTTCAGTCGACACAAAAGGTCCTCCTGAAAAGCTGAAGAACAAAGTGAGTCGACACCAAAATCATTCGTGTCGACACCGTTGTGTTAGTGAGAAGAATGTAAAAATAGTATCGACTCCAAAGAAGATCTGAATCGACCAAATCACTTGAAGAACCATACCCTAGAAGTTTTGCGTCGGCCCAAACCAAATTGTGTTGACACCAGCGACGAAATTCAAAATACATAGCAGAGTTCAATAGTTAGATTTTTGGTATTAAATACTCTCACCTACTTCCAACGGTCATGAAACCTCAAGAACTTATATAAGGAGTTACTTCTCAGTATTTAAAAAATTTGAAGACTTATATTCACTATTATATTGCAATTAATTCTTGATATTTATCGGTGTCAATCGTTGACAAGTGAGATCTAAATCTTATTTTATTTATTAAGTGACATTTTAGGACTAAAACTAGTTTATTCTTATATTTTTATGCAAACAATTTAATCTTAATTTTATTTTAATTAAGTAATAGTTCTAGAATATCGATATAGAATGTATGACAAAAGGTATGTTTAACTAATTATTTAAAAAAATATATGTTTAAATATTTATTTTATAATATTGATAAAGAATGAAAAAACAAAAAATAGAAAAAAGAGAGAAAAAAATGCATTTACTCCGTACTCCAGAAGATCAGAGAAAGAACATTAACGCACACTTATTTCGGTTGCAAAAATTACACACAATTAGGCTCTATTTATTTTGACGTAATTTTTACTGTGAGAAATATTTTATATATAAAATAATTTTTTTACTTGTATTTTTTAGTTTTTGGTTAACATTTAAAAAATATTTTCAATGAAAAAAATTTGGTGAAAGAATTGAGTGAAGGTGTGCAAATGTGTAATTTAAAAATTAACTTACGAGTTAATTTTTTGTAAGTCAAATTTAGTCTAATAAAATAAAATATTTTATTAAAAAAAATATTTTTCATAAGTATTATTAACCAAATAATGAAAAATAAATAAAATATTTTATTCAAAAATATTTTACGTTAAAATAAACAGAGCCTTAATGTAATTAATATACTTTGTATAAGATTTAAAATTATTATACATATATAGACACATACACGTATGTGTACTTTTAAAATGAGAAAGAAAAAAAAGCAACAGAGAGTAATGAAAAAAGAATTATAAAGAAAAAAAAAAGGACGAGACATCGGCAATGGGTGCAATTAAGACATTATCAATTAGTTTTAGATTGAAGAAGATTTTACGGAAAGGTAAGTATCTTTCTACCTAGTATTTTTACTCCTAAAATTCTTTGAAATATTTCCAGTTATATATA
>JAOTRH010027664.1:0-21426 GCA_034768845.1 Heliamphora exappendiculata | reverse complement strand
CTCACGAACAGTTGTGGCATTGGCCACCAACACCTCAACGGAAGACTCCATTGAATTCAATAATTTACTGAGTAATCAAACATCGTTACGCTTCCATCTTTTGTACTCGTCAGTTCCCTTCTCAGGAGGATCTTCAAACAAATGATCTTCCTTTTCCATACCTTTAATTGTCAGTAATACATTTTTCTTCCATAATACAAATGTTTGCGGTCCAGTCAACTTCGAATCCATCAATCATGTGGATGACGAAAATACATTTGTGATTCCTCCTTGTCTATCAAGTCTTACTGGAGAATTCTCAACGCTTGTGGAACTGTCCTTCAATATCACAATAACTCAAATGGCAAAAACCTCAAGGAATCACGAGGAAACAAACCAACAATAAAAAAGACGCACCCATACCTTCAATCAGTCATATATGGACCGCGAATCACACCATTAACTCATCTCTATAAAATAAGAATGACTGCAGTAGCTCTTAGACCCTCAAACCAGCAGTCGGTGAAAGACCCTCAAACGACGAATCAAACAGTCGTCGGAACAGTTTTCGATCGCCGAAAAAGTTGCCGGTCGTCGGAAAACGGATAAGTCGCAGGAAAAGCGACAAAAGGTGCTATCGGTGCTGAGCAAGGACACTCGACGCTGGAAAGTGAGAGAACCGAGGCCGTCGGTGCTTGAAACAGGGAGAGTAGTGGTCGTTGGCGCCGAAAATAGAGAGCAGAAGTCGCCGGTGCTAGAAGAAGGGTTGTCGGTGGTCAATGAAGGGCGAAAGTGGTCGGCAGTGGTGTTTCGTTGGTTGTCGGCGTGGTTTTAGGGGTTGATGGTGGTCGTCGGCCTGGTTTATTGGTCGTCAGCCTGGTTTTAGGGGTTAATGGTGGTCGTCGGCCTGGTTTAGTGGTTGATGTTGGTTGTGGCTTGGTTTAGTAGTCAGTGAGTACTGTAGCTAGGGTTTCGGCACTAGTTTAGGGTTTGATGGGTACTGTGGCTGTGGGTATGGCTGGTTTGATGTTGGTGGCTGGTGTTAGGGTTTCGTGAAGAGTAGGGTTTTACCTTAGCTTTGATACCATGTTAAGAATAATGAAAAATCGTACCATAATAGGTAGATGAACTCTTATTTATAATCAACTTAGAGAACACTATTATAATTATATACATAGTATAAATATGACGAGTCTTTCCCTTCCTTGTTTGTCGTCTTGTAACATGGATAAAAGCAGCAGAAAAAAGTTGTCTTGTTCATTATTTTGCGTAGAGAAGATTTATCTATCGTTATAATATATTATTTATTTTCTAACAAAATTCTATGTTTTCCAGCGGCCGTTGAAAAGGTAGATGAACCATGCTCTCAAATGACGGTAGACAATCATTTTTGGCAATGGCTTCACTTCTTTGGGAGACTTTCTTGTTCAACACTAGGAATTGAGGTACTACTGATCCTTGATCCATTTCCAACAGAATCTTCACCTGAGAACTTTTACCTCGCCTAGTTTTTTTGTTTTTAAAACAAGGTTGAAAGATTGTGGTATGAACTTCATGGGTTGAGCGGCCTTCGGATACTTTATTTAGCTAATTCTATTTTTTGTGTACGTGGAATTATTGTTATTTGTTTTGGCTGAAAATATTTTCATTACGAATCAGAAAATATTTTTTGTGAAAAATAGTGTTTAGTTGTGACTTTGAAAATAATAGTGCTAGTGATTGTAGTCGCACTAATATTGGCGGTGATGGTATAAGTGTGGCAGGAGTGGTGGCGACAATAGTGGTTGGGTCGTGATGATGGTGGGGTAGTGGTGGTAGTGCTATGGCAGTGGCAGTTGTGGGATGGTGGCGGCGACAATGGCTGCGGTGGTGGGGGGCAGAGGTGAGGTGGCGGCGGCGGCGGCACCGGTGGCAGCAAGTGGTGATGGTGGTGACGACGGTGGTGGTGGTAGTAGTGGTAGTGGCAATGACAACGGCAATGGCAACGGTGGTGTGTTCGTAGTGGTCGTAGTGAGATTGTAAAGGTAGAAAATATTTTTTGCCATTAATAAATAGAAGATATTTTTCACAAAAATTATTTTTTGCCATTAGTAAATGGAAAATATTTTTTTTTACCAAAATTAACTTATTTTTGTTGGTTTGAAAAGTACTTTTGTTAAATTTTTATTGTACACAAATATAAAAAATATTTTCCGTCGAAACAAAGGTAGTAAGTCTCCGTTTTAGTTGGATTATCAGTTAGAGCTTGTTTATTAGCAATAGTCATGCAAACAAAATAAATTAATAAAATATATTTGTACAAAAAAAAAGAAATTACCTAGAAATTTGGAGAACATATGTTCAAAACTAAATGCTAACCATAGATGATCTGATTAAAATTTGAACACTTGAGAGAGCATAAGGGTGATATGAAGTTAAATACGCCGTGTTTCTATCTAAGTTTTTATTCAATTATGTAGTAGAAAATGCTTTAAATAAGATAACGGTGGTTCACTCTTGTTGAGTAGGTAGGAGACAATAGTAGTTTACTTAATGTGTATTAATTTTTTTTATTTGTTAAAAATATTACGTAATTAATGTTACATGATATTTTAAAAATATTCGATAATTTTTCACAACACTAAGTGCAAATATGTTGCTAGTTAATGTGGTCTAGTTTGTTGGACAAAACTACCACTCAAGACATTTTTACCTCTCAATTTTTTTTTAAGATCTTATTTTGTGGATTCCAAATGGACTTACAACAACAATCTCAACAGTTCCATATAAGTCTCTTCCTTGTAAGTCTCTTTAAAAAAGATTATCTATGCAAAAATTTGATTTGATCAAAAATCAATTAATAAATAAATAAATTATTATTATTTTTTACAAAATAAATGATTTAAAATCAAAGAGTACACTTTAAGCCAAAATTACAATTTCTGCATATTTATATTTTTAATTTATTTATTTTTTAAAATAGAATTTCAAAAAAAAAATAAATAATAAATAATTAGTAAAGAATGAGTCCTTTTGCACGATAGATGTTGCTCACGTCCAAATCGAATAATAAGTAACCTTTTAATTTAAAAGTGGCTGTTTCAAAAAAAAATGTACTTTCACATCAAAAAGGGTATTTCTGGAAAAAGAAAGGATATTATGCAGCTTTAGAAGCTTTTTCATTACTGAAATCTCTATCAACCGGAAATTCAATAAGTTTTTTGTGGGATAAACAAATAAATAATCAAAATTTTTAATAATTTGAAAGGATTTTTAGTCAAAGGTTTAAAAAAAATAAGTTTTAATATGTAAAATTTATCAATAAAATTTTTAACATGCGAGTTTTAATTGCCTACAATATAGATAAATTTAACACAAACGAATAAATTTATATGTAATGTATACAGATAAATTTATCTGTCGTTTTATTTTATGCAAGACAGATAAATAAATAAATAGATAGATAAATTTATATGTATAAAGAATATTGTATATTTTCAAAATACGTATAAAGCGCACAGATAAATTTATCTGTATGTTTATTTATGCAGGACAGATAAATTTATCTGTGCGTATTTTTAAAACACGTATAAAACACACAGATAAATTTATCTGTATGCGTATTTATGCAAAATAGATAAATTTATTTATATATTTTATACATATTTTGAAAATACACAGATAAATTTATCTGTTCTAGGGTCCAATTGGATTTCGTGCGTAAAATTTTTTATTAGTGGATAAAAAATAAAATCATCGCTATTTTAAGAAACTAAGACTAATTTTTCATAATTTGAATTCACTCCTCAAAAAGTTGGCTAATTTTATTTAAAATATAAATTTTAATTATATAAGATTAATTAAATGGAATTTGCATTGGACTTCAAATGCTTTTAGCACCGGCCTTATTGCCTTACCCAGTGTGGACTAGGCCTCAGCTGGGCTGAACGGATTTAGGCCCAAATTTTGGCATTTTTAAAAATATTTTTTTTTACCAACTTTTAAATTATAGTATTTGGCATCTTTAAAAAGTTTATTAATTTTTTTATTTTTTTAAAAAAAACTTATACACATTCTAAATATATATTTTTCTCTTAATGGAATAACTATAGTATTTTTAATAAAAAAATTAATTATACTTTCAAAAATTAAAATATTGTGTTATTATTCTAAACATTATATCTTAAAAGTAAAAAAATAAGAACATATTAGATATTTTAATTAAAAAATTTTTTTTTTTAAAAATATTCTAAATAAGTTGTTTTAAATAACTTATTAAAAAAGTTAAATCTCTGAAAACTAAAGCTTTTTAAATAGTCCAAATATGGGCTCATATGCCCTCTATCACCCATCTAATACGCCCTTTTTTATTCGGTAGGCTTATGATTAGAACGGACTTCTCTCCTGTCCCAATCGAATTCAATTGGTTCGGTTAGGTTCCATTTGGATTGGTTCAGTTAATTTTGAATTTAGATTAGGTTTATTTCAGTGATGCCATTTATTTTTATTGTTTTTAGTGTGTAAATTATTTATATAAAAAATTAAATTAATTAAATATTATTATGTATTTGAATAAATTATGTTTGTACTAAAAAAATTTAACGGTTATTAAACTTAAAATATTAATTTTTTTAATATAAATATAATTTGTTCACACATTTAAGGATAGGTGTTTAATTTGTCTTTTTGCATGGATAATTAATATATTAAAAATAATAAAATAAAAACTCAAATTATCAAAGTAGGGGCCATCTTAGACTCGAACTTAGTCAAACCTAACTGTTTCAATCTGATTAAGGACTAACCGGATTGAAAAGGAGCCTTTATTAATTTATAGACTACCATAATATTTGATATTACTAAAATTAATAATTTATAAATTATAAAATTATAATTTGTAGTTGAAATAAAAAAAAGTAGTTATGATTTGTAACAGAAGTTGCGAGTATTTAAAAAAATTATAATTTATAATTAAAATTACTAGCAAAAAGTTAAAAATTACTAATAGTAACTTTGTCGAACACCCTTTATGGATTGGGCTTATAAAACTCTACGATTTTAGAATTTGTCTTTTCAGTTTGTTTGTCTCGCATTTGGAGCATCAAATTGCACTATTAATTCCTCGTGTGGGAGATTAGAAGTTCGAAGCTCATGAGATTAATAATCCTTGTTTCTCTGAAATTATTTTTCTCCATTTGCATATTATTATTTTTTATTTAACGATCATTTTTTTTAGGACTTATCACATGCGTTATGTCACTTTAACTAAACACAATACAAATAATATTATGATACATATTTTTTCATCTATTATCTCATGTTACTAAAAAAAGGTCAGACATATATATTACTTATTCTTTTTATCTTTTTCAAAAACTTTGTTGGACAAACTTTTTTGAAAAATATTTTTTGACTTTTTTTTCTGTTAGCGTACTACTTGTATAAATTTTCATTAAATTTTTTTAAAAAATAAAATTAAAAAAAAAATTTTAAAAACATCTTCAATAGTAAAATTTTAAACGATATGTTGAGGTTTAAATGTCAATATTGAATATGTTTGTGATCAACATTATTTTGTTAAAGACATTACTAACGAAAAAGATTCGTGGAATCTTGCCCTGTCCTTATCAACCTCAGTTGGAATAGTATAGAGAACATTTACTAGTCTAATATTCCACGCTTTGTTAGTTTTTCGACTATTTTCACTGGGTTGGCTTATCTAATTGTGAGTTTTGTACCTCTGCTATTTATCATCTCTTCTAGGAAAACGATAGTAATATTATTGGTTGAATTTGGATTTGAAAATTTAAACTTTCTCAAAAGTTCAGGAGAATAATTTGAATTATCTTTTATGGGAAACTACCCATCAATATGCTTAGAATGTCTAGAGGTAAATATACGAGTAGTCTTTGCCTTAGATGTAGCTCATTTAGTAAGGATATGGACCATTTATTTGGAGGCCACTTTAAATCAAAGAAAATTTAGCACTTTATCAAGGGAGAAACTGGCTAGATCATCATATATATAACCTCTTTCAAATCTGGGTGAAGGAAAACTTAAAAAAAAAAAAGAACAAACCAACCAAGGAGCATAACCTTAATGGGGGGTAATTTTTTGCAGCGATCCTTTGGCAGATTTGGAAAGACATGAGCATTAAGAGTTTTGAAAATAAAGATATGAGTGTGCTTGCTAATGTCAAAATAATCAAAGATTATACTCTTGAAATTTAGGATGCTTTTAAATCTAATTTTGCTGATAATGTATGTAAATTTTTTTTAACATAGTGTTCTTGTCTTGCAAAAGATAAGCTAAAATTGAATATTGATGGTTGTTGAAAAATTAGTACAGGTGCGACAGGTTCAGAATGTGTATTTCGTGACAATAGAAGAAGATGATCCGTCTGGGTTCTACAAAAAAGTTAAAAGTCAAATCAAGTATTGAAACTAAATTGGGTTATTTATCAATGGCTAACCATAGCCTATGAAAAAAGGATGCAGAAGATGGAGTTAGAGTCGAACTCTCTTGACGAAGTCCATCTGATCATTGAAGAGACACCTTAAATCTTATCTCATAGAGCTGTGATTAAAAATTCAAGATTTTTTCTGCATAGAACTTTATCAATCACAAAGTATATATTCAGATCAGCGAATCAAAGTGTTGATCATTTGACCAACTTAGGCGCAAAGCAAGAGGAGCAATTTGTATTTTGTGATTCTCTACCATTTCTATTAAGCAACTAATTTGAGACAATGCCATGAATACTGTGTATTTTAGGGACTATGCTTGCTTCTTCTTCTTTTTTCCCGTTATGTTGGAAGAAGAAAAAAAAAGGAAAAAGCAAAGGTCAAAAGCTAGAAGTCTAGAAAAGAAAATAAAAGGAAAAAGTAGCACGGGGCCAGTTGTATTATGGACAAAATAGGAAACCAACGGCTAGTTGCATTTGAGTAATTATTCAGTGTAGCACTCCGTAACGTTGATTATGTGGTGTTTTTATCTAGGCTTCATTTGGCAACGTCTTTAAAATTGTTTAAAATTGTTTAAAATTGGATTTTTTTGTCTCTTTTACTTAAAATCAAAAAATTTAAAAAATTTTGTTTGACAATCCAAAGACTTTTAGTCTTTATCTTTTTTACTTTTTTCATAAACTTTTTGTACATTTTTAAAAATATTATATCTTTAATTGTACACATTTATTTTTTGTAAAAATTATATTTTTAAAATTTAATCTTCAAAATTTATCAAACAATATTCATATTAAATATAAAATTATTTAAAAATAAATTTTAATAAATTATAACAACTTAAAGCCAAGTATTTTATTTTTTAGTTTAAAATCACTTTAAACCAAATTTTTCACTTAAAGGAACCCTATGATTTACCAAACGAAGTTTTTATTTATTTGGCTTAAAATAATTTTAAATAAAAAATTTCGACTTAAAGGCAGGTTAACAAACAAGGCCTTAATTATTTAGTGAAAAATACTTTAAATAAAATAATAATAATTTATTTTTATTTGGTTAGTGGGAGATAAAAGTTGCTCGCATAAGACTTGATTGGCAACATAACTCGTTTGATAAAAAAATAAAAAAAAATAAAAAATAAAAAAAATAAATCAAAACATAAATTTTTAGAATGTTATATTCAAATTTTTACATAATTTTAAAAGACAATAATACTTATACTTGATAACTTATTAGTATCAATGCCAAATTAAGTTTTTACCAATTCAAATAACTTTGGAAAAAAATAGCTTAAAAGTAAATTATTAAATAACCTATTTTGAATTTATTTTTTGTTTTTTTTTTTTACTATAAATCACTAAAAACCAGAAAATAAAATTTTAGATTAATTGCTAATCAAGTCCTCAGCCTGTATTAATTTTTTTATTTACAAAAAATACTAAGCAACTACATACATTAAAAAACCAATAGGTTCTGTTTGGGCTTTTTAATAAATTTGATTCTTTTTGTTTAAATGGCACATTGTAGGTGTTTCTCTTAGCTAAACTTTTTAGCTTTTAACTAACAGTTCAAGAAAAAGTTAAAAATATTTAAACAAGTTTGTTTATAATTTTTTATTTATACTTTTTAATTATAAAATTAATAAACACAAATTTTACTATTTAAGTTATAAATTTACAAATTTAATAAATATTTATGACTTCTCCTTAAACTTATAATTATATTTTTTCAGCTACAATCTATAAATTTAAAAATTTGGCTATACCAAATATCCTATTTGTTATAATGAGAAAACTTATTATCTTTTTAAAGTTATACTATTTGATATAATGAAAAAGCAATCTAACTTTCTTTTTTAGAAGAAAAATTTATTAACATTTTAAATAATTTAATTTTTATTAAATGAAATAAGAATAATATCTTTAATAAAAAAATGTTTTACTTTCAAATGTCATATTTGATGTGTCAAATTGAATTAAAGAGAATAAGAGGGATAAAAAAAATATTTGAGTGTCACATGTTTTTTTAATATTATTAAATTAATAGTGTAATTCGATAATCTAAATGTGAGATAAATAAGTCAGAGAGACAAATTTTGAATTACAAGTCTCTATATTTTTTTGGTTTAATCTTATCCCTCCTAATTCGCTAAAACAAACATTGCCAAAAGCTTAAAAAGTCAAAAAATTACTCCAAATAACATAGCTTAAAAATAAACAAATATAGCTAAAAACAAAACAATAAGTTATTTAATATAGTATTAAAAGTGAAAAAAATCATGGCCAAAATATAGAAAATCAAAAAATTATTCCAAACAATATAATTTAAAAGCAAAAAATAAGGACATATTAAATATTTTTCATAACAAAAAATACCTCAAACTATCTAAAAAACTATTTTTTTAAACTTTCTAACCAATTTAACTTTTTTTTGTTCTCTTTTTTAATTAAAAATGCAAAACTTTAAAATAGTAAAAAATCTTAAACGTCTTAAACAAACTTAGTAATTTTTTTGAAATTTCACATCTCAATTATTAAACATCGTTATATTAATATATAAGAATTTTGAGCCGTTTGAATATTGAAATATACTTTAATGGTGCTTAATACATTAAACAAAAAATATATAAAAATCTTTTAGATAAAAAGTTCCACAAGAAAATAACCTCTCACACATTTGAACAAACTTTGAATGTGCACACATTTGTATAAATTTTGGATTCTTGTAACTCACACTTTTTGATTTTTGAAATAATTATTTATTTATTTTTATTTTTATTGTTTATAATTTATTTATTTAAATTATTATATTTTTTTACTATTTTCACCGAGATAAGTCAAAAAAGTAATTTTTTATTAAAATATATTAAAAAAAACAAAAAATTAGCTAAAATAAGCTAAATTGTGCAAAATTTTAACATTTGTAAGAGAGGGTTAGGTCTAACGGAAATTATTAGTTATTTTGAAATAGTACGTGTCATTATTTACGTAATATTTTTTATAAATAATAATATGCAATACGTGTTAAGTAAGTTATTTTATTTTTTACCTACATATAACAAATGTGAGTCAATATTATTCTAAGCAGAATATTATTGCTACATAATTGTATAAGAGTATTATGTAAGCATGTCACGTGGTACTTCGAAACTATTGAATAATTAGTAAATGTTTAATTGACAACTCAATTTTTTAAAAAATTTTTTACTAAAAATGTAAAAATGTCAATATAACCCAAAAGTTAAGAATTTTAAAAATTAAATTAAAATATTAATACTTAGAATATTCTATTTAAACTCACGTATCATTTTAAAAAGTAATAATACATCTGTTTGTTAGCTTATTTACTACAAATATCAATTATATATAATTATTATTATTAGCTATATAAAAGGACAATACTGTTCAAAGTGAACAAAAAAATAAAAAAAAATTAACTTTTTTTTCAATTAATTAATTTTAAAAAACTATTTTAAAAGACAGTTTATCAAATAACGTATTTTAAATTTAATTTAATTTTAATTAAAAACATTAAAAAAAATTTAAAAATTTAACTTTTAACTAGTTCCCAATCAAATTCTTATTAATACTGATGTGAATACAACTGTGCGGCATAATTGTTTTGAAGAGTGATATTTGATATATTTTTTTTTATTAAAGTAATGTTACATGATTCAAAATTATGAAACTTTGAATTATTATGGTAGTTCGTAATGCGAAATTTATACGTTTAGGCAGTTTGGTAACATTTATAAATTTTTATAAAAAATTAAAATAAAAGCACGTTTAACACAAAAATATTTAAAAAGTAGTGGTCGGAAATTATAAACGAATGTAGTAATTGAAATTGTCGATCAAAAATTTTAATTAATGATGATAGTAAGAGATAGTGATAAGGGTTCAAAATGGTGATTGAAGACGATGACTGTATATAATAGTCAGATATGGTGGCAAGATACGCTCGTCGGAGATAGTAGAAAAAAAATATATAATAAAAATTTGTTTATATTCAAAATAAGTGAAAATATATATTTTTTTTGTTTATGTAAATTTAGTAAGTTTTGAAAACTATTTATATGTTTTCAAAAATAAAAATAATTATCAAAAAAAAATTTATTTATAATTTACAGAAAAATTTAAAATAAAAAACAGAAAATAGTAAACGTAAATGGGCCAATAGTAAATCTTTATATTTTTTATACATTGAATTAAAAAAAACTTTAATTCTATATCATAAATAATATAACTTCAAAATAAAAAACAAAAATATATTAAATATTCCAATAAAAATAAAAAAAGGTAAAATCTTTCGTTAACAAATTATAAAGTTTTTTTTCTTTTTGTTTAAAAAAAAGTTAATTCTCTTAAATTAACACTAGATCTCATTTTCATGATTCAAGTTATCAATTTTGTAAATTTCAATGTATAAAAGCAAAAAAAATAAATTTTTATTCAAAAATATAATCTTATTAGAACTGTCGATATCCTGTTCGTCCTCCAAAATCATATCACATTCTGGATAAATATTTTTTTATAAAAAATTAAATTAATTCAATAATCATAATAACGTTTTATTACAATTGCTTTTAAAGAATTGACGGTTCCAAAATTAGTTGGTTTGATTTATTAAACCATCCGGAGGATGAAACACTACCCGCTGCGCGTAAGTTCCCTCAGCTGCACCGAGTGTTGATCGATCTGTAACACGATCAACTAGTTTGTTCATAGGATGTAAACGATTACACGGCAATACAATTTTTTCTTTTTAAAAAAATATTTAATTTATTATTAAATATCTATGCATAAAGAGAAATATCAATTGTATTTTAATGATACATGATAACAGAACCCCTTCTCCCAACTTCATATTTTGTGATTTGAATTATTGATTAGACCTCAGTATACCCATTCGGGATATAAATTAAGATTAATTTTTTTAACTGATTCTTTAATTTATTAAGGAATAAATAATGATAGTAAATCAACCCTGTTAACGATAACAAAAATCCCATTCACTTCTAACAAACTTTGTTAAATGTTAACTGTTAAGAGTGAAATATTCAAATGAAAATTCCAAACATCTCATTTGCTTACAACATTACCTTTCTCATCGGTAATTACCTCTTGACTCTCATCAGTATTTTTAACACTCGTAATTACATTTCTTAATATATTAGAAAGTTCTTGAGGGTCCATGATAACAGAACTCATTCCCTTTACTTCATATTTTCTGACTCCAACCTCAGAAACGGACGGTCCAGGATCTAACTCTGTTATTCCAACTCCTCCTCTGCGTATATCAAACTCCGACACGCTGGGACGAGCTCTGCGATCGTCAGTGGATGATTCACATTCTCCAAAACCTCCAATCAACAGATTGGACCTCCTTTCAGGTAGGCACAAAGACATGGACCGTGTGAGAATTGGACGGGCACTACTAAGGGCACAGTGCCAAACATCTACATATTATCTGTTGTATTTTTTAGACATCACATTGATAGACGGCGGTCTCATTACAGCATCTTCTGGCATCTCACTTGTAGAATATTTCAGATAGCCCTTCATTTTACAATATGTAACTTGTAAAATGAGAAGGAGCTGGCACCTTACAATGAACAATAGGGTTTTACTATTCAGAGACGGACGGTCCAGGATATTATTCCACTGTATGTGAAACAATATCCACCTACTTTATGACGTCAGCTGTTCCATATACAGTATTCTTCTCACCTACTTTATGACGTCAGTCACGTGTCTATGTACGGAAGGAATCTTCCTTTGTATTGAAGGGTTCCCTCCTCAATAGATATTTAATAATAAATTAAATAATTAAGAAGTTAAAAAAATAAAAAATATAAAAATAAATTAAATAATTTAATAGTTAAAAAAAGAAAAAAAATTAATATCTTTATTTATGCCTCGCAGGATTTCACCTCCCGGAGGGTTTAACAGGGTTGTTCCCTCTCAATAGATATTTAATAATTTTAATAATAAAGAAATAAAATAAAATAATTAAAAAAATAAAAAAATAAAAATTAATATTTATATTTATCCATCGCAGAGTTTCATCCCTCGTAGAATTTAACAGGGTCGGGTTTTCTCTTAGTCTAGAGGTTTCTCACTTGTGAATATTAAATTCTTGGCTTTACTGTTAAATATATAGGTGAGAAGATGAGAAAAATGAGAATAGAGAAAAATGAGCAAAATAATATAATATTAATTGTTTTGCCCCTCGTGAGAAACCCTGTTCATATGTTGACAAGAAGTCAAAAGACCTGTCAGCTGTCATAAATAAAATGGAGGTGGGGCCTAGATATTTACGATAGTATTTTAAAATACTGCTAAAATGCTCTTCCGAGATGGGATATGATAGTGCGACCTTAGTTCTGGGTCGCACTCCAAAGACGATATTCTAACAGATCTGAAATTCCTCTTACCTCTACTAATTCTTCTGTTCAGCGACCTTAGCTTTGATATTAACTTCCTCTCTTCCTCGCACGTTGGAACAAATTTTTTCGGAACTAACCGCTGGCTCTCTTCCACAGTCCTACTTGACATGTCAAGTAACGATCTACACACATTTGAATAAACTGACCGTAATTCACGGGATATTCTTCTAAGCAGTACACCATTGTATGCCAATATAATCAACAGCAGTAACAAAAAAAAGAAAAGTACAAAGGCAATATACCATGAAAGAAAATCACCAAGATAGCTGTCCAAATTCACGAGTATGTTCTCCTTCTAAAAGTGAAAATGAAAAAAAAAACGCTTTATAACAACAAGGATAGCGTACTCAGGAAGCTTCAAATTTGAAATTAAAATTTTGAAATGAGCGAGACTTTTCCCGCATAATACTGTAGTCTACTTTTTACTATTTGAGTAATAATTATGTCGGTGCCAGCTGTACTACAGGACAAAAGAGTGGGATATGATAGCTGACAACATATCCTGTAGCATGTACGGTCCACCTACTTTATGATGTCATCCACGTAGAGTGGGGCCTACCGCGAGTCGTCAGGGTCACGTCCCCACCTGAGATTTTTTTTAATTATACATGTATTAAAAAAATATTTTTGTTAATTACTATTGTGACCCATTTGGCCTTTGAGAGAGTGAGAGAGTGTGGCTGAGCCCTAAGTGATGTGAGCGACTGAACGGTGAGACGAGAGAGTGAGCGACAAGGTGCCGATGAGTCATGCCAACGAGGTGACAATGCTGACTGGCGACAAGACGAGGATGATATCAGAGAGAGAGAGAGAAGAGAGAGAGAGAGAGAGAGAGAGAGAGAGAATTTCATCGCAGGTTGCAACATTACCAACGACACATCATTGAGATTGAGGCGGCGACACCGACAGTGATGAGGCAAGAGCGCAGGGATACTCCTCTAGTACAGAGCTCGATAGAGTTACTCCGTACTCCTCTGATCTTTCGCATGCTCATCTTTAGCCCTCTATATTGCATGTTTGACTATTGCCTGCTGAGATTTCAGATCTGATCATCTGAATATCTGATTATTATTGTTCGCTTTTGAGATTTGAGATCTGGATATTTGAGATTTGGGATAAATTATTGGTTGTGACATCTGTGACTTGTGATTTGTAATATTTGAGATAATTTGAAATTTGAGATTTGAGGTTGGAGATAAATTATTTATTTGAGATTTGAATTAAATTATTTATTTAAGATTTGATTTGAGATTTGAAATTACTGATTTCATTATTTTATCGATTTCTTAGTTTGAGTCGAGTGTTATCTAGAAATTAGACATTTAGGCTAATTTTTTTTTGTTTATTTTTTATTTTTTCAAACAGTTATGGAGAAATACTTTAAAACAAAAATCGCAGTTAGAAACAAAAAATTCTAAAAGAAGAGACGATAATTCTTAATTGTTAAAGTAAAGTGGCGGGAAAATCAATTTAGCAGCTTTTCCTACAGATCCAAAATTACGGCATCAGATTAGTAATTATAGTCCTAATAATAAAAACTAAATACATACAGCATATCTGCGAAATGGTCATTGTCAACCTCTGTGATCATAAATTTTTACAAAGGCCATTTGGACAAAAATTACGACGATTTAACTAGACTTGGTTTAGTAAATTTGCTCCATAGTTAGAATATAGTATAACAAAAGATGCAATATTTTGCTTGTGTTGCTATTTTTTCTCAGAAATTAGAGAACAACCAGGTCGTGATTCTTTTGTTGGCGAGAGATTTTGTTATTAGAAGAAAAAATAAAAATTCTAAGTTCATGTTAGAGGTCTTAATAGCACATACAATCAAGTTTCAGCTAAATGCCAAGATTTGTTAAACTAAAAGCAACATATTGATTCAACTCTGATTTTGATTTCGATAAGAAGATGTTTATTCGTCTTGTTGAATATTATTCAAAAAAAATTTCGTCAATTGAGCTTATGGTACTTCATGATCAGTTTGATACATATATTCTTAATATGTAATCAAATGATGATTTTTCAAAATTGAATGTAATTATTGATCTCACTAAACAAATGGTGAAGACTGGAAGACACAAAGTATATTAATTAGTTTACTTGTTCATTATTTTAGCATTGATCTTTTCAATTGTAATTGTTACGGTTTAAAAAGTATTTTCAATAATGAATATTGTGAAGAATCAATTTTGAAACTAAATATGTGATAAGTGGATGAACGATAGTTTGATGGTTTACATAAAAAGATATGTTTTTGATAGAGTTAGCAATAATATTATTATACAAAATTTTTAAAAGATAAAAATTTGCCGCAGTCAACTATAACAAAAACAAATTTTAAGAATGTATATTTTAATTTTTTATTTATCATAAATATTTATATTTTTGTACTCTTTTTTAACTAAATTTCTAGCTTTGCCACTCATCGAAAAAGAGGCTCGGTCCAAACAGTGCATGGGATTAGGACCCAACTGATATCATGAGAATTACGCGGCGAGCGACAGCATGATTTACGGGAGAGATTGTTTGAGAGTGTTGTTCTTAATACATGTATGTGTTTTATATCTATAATAATATTATTAAAAAAATATTTTACTTTAGTTTCTTAAAATTAATTGTATTTTTTTTTCAAAATTACTGTTATACTAATTTAGATTTTAGAATTTAAAAATTCTTAAATTTGTCTAAATCTTATTATATAAATAAATTAAATCATTAAAATCAATTATTAAAAATATCATAAAATAAAAATAGAGCTCCTTTTATTTATTTGAAAAAGGAAGAAAAAGAGCATCCAAGAAATTCCAATGGAAAAGACAAATATGGCCTCCTTCGAGATGCTCTTAGGTGTCCGGTGTGCTGTTCAACTCCACCCGCACGCCCCTTTTGACTGTGGGTGCGTGTAACAATTCACCCCCACTTTTATGAAAAATTACATTATTTAATATTATTTAAATAATATTTTTAATAAATTAAAAATAATAATGCTGAGTATTTTTTATTTTCTATTTATCCAACAAAATGGGTTAATATTATTTTATTTATATTATTTTTATTATATAATTAAATAAAAACACTAAATAAATAATAATATACAGTGCTTCAAAATTACCAATAATTTCTCCAATTTAATTGTTGCCAGGCTGCCACTGCCCGACATCTCTCTCCTTCCAATCAGAATCAAACAAATCTCCCTCCCCTCTCCTCCTCCTCCTCCTCCTCCTCCTCCTCTCTCTCTCTCTCTCTCTCTCTCTCTCTGAGTGCTATAATATTCATATCTATTAAACATTGATTAATAATACATATTAAACTTTGGTAGTAATTATTTGATAATAAGCTCTATTTGAAATAAATACTTATTTTTTTATTTTTAATTTATTTTTATTTTTTATAATTTTTTTATTAATTAGTTAAACTATTATATTTTTTGATATCTTTCATCAAGACAAACCAAAAATTAAATTTTTTTAATCACAATATAAAAAAAAATTCAAAAAAGACAAAAAAAACCAAAATAAGTTAGTAAATTAAATTTAATGTTACTTATTTTCATCTTTAATAAAATATTTTTATTTTTTGACAAATTTTTTTAATTTTTTAACTTATCGCGTCGAGGTGATCCAAAAAAAAAAACTTAGTCAATAGATAAAAAAAGGTTCAAAAAAATTGAGCAAAATTTTTGTAATTTAACCCAATCAAGGCCATAATCTCGAAATATTGACTATGGACTATGGCTCCGTTTGCGATAATTGCTTATTTTTTTTATTTTTTAAAATAATTTTTAAAATTTCTTAGTCAAATTATTATATATTTTTTACTTTTCTCGTTGAGATATGTCAAAAAAATAAAAAAATGTATCAAAATATAAAAAGGTTCACAAAAAATAAAAATAGGTAAATAAGTTGATAAATAAAATTTTATGATGCTTATTTTTTATTTTTAATAGATTTTTTTATTTTTTGATCAAACTTTTTATTTTTTAATTCATCTCATTGAAACTATTTAAAAAAGTAAAAAATTACAGTAAAAAAATAAAAAAACAAAAATTATGAAATTTAGCCTAAACAATACCTATAAGTTTTATTTTTATTTGAATATGTGAAAAATAAGAATGACTCATTTAATCTATATTAAATATTTTTGTTTATTAAGAGTATTATGACGTCTATATAATACTTATAAAAGTATCTTATAATTTACTTGTATTTAGGCTCTATTTATTTAGACATAAAGTATTTAACAAAAATAAATATTTTTTGTGTAAAATAATTTCATAAAAAATAATCATTTTCTAATTCTTTGGTGTATGGCCAGTAATTAAAAAATATTTCTTTTAAAAATAAATAATAAAATCTTAAATAAAAACATATTACTATTTTAATACAATATATCACCACCACCATTCTGACTACTATTATCATTTTGCCACTATAATCAATTTTCATGCCATCACAACCATCATTACCCACCAGTTACACCCCATCCATGCACGTTTATCAAAAAAATCAAAAGATTTTAAATATTTTATTTAAATTCTTACTACTTTTAAAATATAATAATACATCTTATTCATAACTTATTTACTACTACTATTAACTATATATAATTCTTAATATGAATATATAAAAGAATAAAATTATCCAATTTAAATAAAAAATAAAAAAATTAACTTAAAAATTAAATTATTAAACAAGTTAATTTGAATTAAATTTAATTCTTTTTTACTAAAAATACAAAAAAAAAATAATAATAATTTTCAAGACAGTTATCAATCGGGAACCTTGCACTCGACCACCCCTATTATTTCTCGCTACTATCCCACTCTCACCATTGTTATCGTCGTCCCAGCTGCCATACCCATCGCTATTTTTATTACCGTGGTCTCCATTCATATCATTGCTATAACTATTTTTCCACTTGGCACCCAAATTTTAATTTAAAATTATACTATATTTATCAAACTAAGTGTTAAAAAAGAAATAAATGCATTAAAATAAATAATTTTATTAGTAGTATTTGACATTATTAAAACTAATAGTTATAAATTGTAATTAGTAACAAAAATTATAATTATTCGGTAAAAATTAAAATTTATAGTTGAAATAAAAAAATAATTATAAATTATAGAAAAAATAATAAGTATTAAAAAAAATACATAACTTATAACTAAAATTAATAATAAAAAATTTAAAATTATTAACAATAGTTTTGGTAAATACTCACATTGTAACTAGGGGTGTATATGGTCGGTTTGGTTACGTTAGGTACTAAATTTAGAACTAAATTAATTTTTATCAGTTTTAATTTTTTGGATTCAAAATTAATTCAATCATATTATAAAATCAAACCAAACTAAACCAATAAAAATCGGGTTGGTTCGGTTTGGAACCACGGTTTCATAAATTTTAAAAATTATTTTACGCGCATGAAAAAAATCACTATGTATAAGTTTTAAAATTTTGAAATAAATAATAAATAAAATATAAGACTCATACATTATAATAAAAATATAAAATAAAAGTTTAAATAATTATTTTACAATTTATTTAGTAAAAGAAATAATTAATATTCAATAAAAAAATTATAAAAATAAATAACATATAACAAATAAATAACAATTATTTATTCTAATAATTCTCTTTTTTTAATTTGTAAAGGTAAAAAAAATTTATTTTTTCTATATAAATCTCACAATAATTATATATGTAATAACTATATTATATATATATATATATTCGATTTTCGAGTTAGTTTGAATTAATTAAGGAATCGAACCAATATTATTTATTTATTTTTTTTTAAATTTAATATTAAATTAATTATTTATAAAAATTAAACCAACTCAATCTCTAAGGGTTAAATTAGTTTAATTTTTGAATATTTTGTGCAACTCTAATTATTACAATCAGAGTTTGATTACTCAATTTACGAGTCGGCAAACAAAACTTATTCAATTCTGTTACGCGTACAAACCATTAATCGCCAATAAATTACAAAAAAAAAAAATAGAAAGGATGTGTATGTAAATGTAAAGGATATGTATATATGTGTAAGTAATTTAGTTGTGTTCATTTAGGCCGTGATTAGTAACTTGAGTTTTTTTAAATTTTTTTTAAATTAAAAATATAAAAAAATTAATCTTATTTATATGATATAAAAAACAAAAAAATCAAAAAAATCAAAAAAATTAAGACACAATTTAGGATTACTAGAAAAGCTAACCTATTTTAAAAAGCTAAATTTTTAAGCTGGCTCATTTAGGATAATAAGTTTGTACGACTTTCAAAATAATTAAAAAAAAATTAATTAAAATTTTTTTTTCTAACATCTATTTTTCAAATTATTCAAAATACTCACTTTTTTATTATTATTTTTAAAAAGACTAAATCTGTTAAAAACTAAGCTTAAAAGTTAACACATATAGGTATTAAATTAAAATACAAACTCTCAAAATATTCAAATTAAATTCTTATTTTTTTAAAAATACAATAATACTTATTATTCATAACTTACTTATTATCACTAGCAACTAGATATAATTATTAATATTAAAAATATAAAAGAGTAAAATTGTTTAATTTAAACAAAAAAAAGTAAAAAATTAACTTTTTACACAAATAATTAACTTTAAAAAAATTAATTTAAAATTTAAATTACTAAATAATTTATTTTAAAATTAATTTAATTTTTTTAACTAAAAATATAAAAAATAAAAAAATATATATTTTTAAGCTAATTGCTAACGGGGCTTAGTTGTTTCGGTTTCCAATTTTTTCCGACACTTGCATCATCAGATACATATATAAACACAGACAGATAGTACGTATAAACATCTTCGAAATTTTTTCGACTTCGAATCAGGCTCTTCAATGAAGATATCTTCGAGAGAATCATCTCAAAAAAACCTCTTCCTTCTCCTCATTTCAGCTCTTCTCATCATCCACCACTTTCCCGCCGCGACCTCCGTCGGCGTTAACTATGGAACCCTCGGAAACAACCTCCCACCGCCGCCGCAAGTGGCCCAGTTCCTCAAAGACCGAACCACCATTGACCGAGTCAAGATCTTCGACATGAACCCCGACATCATCCGAGCCTTCGCCGGAACCGGAATCCTCCTCTCCGTCACCGTTCCCAACGGCGACATCCCCGCCCTAGCCGACCCCCGCGCCGCCCGCCGCTGGGTCGCCGCCAACGTCGCCCCCTTCTACCCCCAAACCAAACTCCACTACATCCTTGTCGGCACCGAAGTCCTCCATTGGGGCGACCAAAACATGGTCTCCAACCTCGTCCCGGCGATGAGATCGATTCACGCAGCTCTCGTGCGGTCGGGCCTCGCCGCCATAAAAGTCACGACGCCGCACTCCCTCGGCTTGTTGGAGAGCTCCGATCCACCCTCTGCCGCCCGGTTCAGACCGGGCTGGGACAAGGACGTCCTCGCCCCAATGCTTCTCTTTCACCGGCAAACGAAGTCGCCGTTCATGGTGAACCCGTACCCGTTCTTCTCCTGGAACCCCAACAACACCCAGTTCGTTCTCTTCCGACCTAACCCGGGTGTTCGCGACCGGTTCACCGGAAAAAATTACACCGACGTGTACGATTTGTTGCTGGACGCGGTGTTCTCGTCGATGGAGAAGTTGGGGTTTGGGGACGTGCAGATCGCCGTCGGCGAGGTCGGGTGGCCGTCGCAGTGCGACCCGGGTTTGAGCATCTGTACGGTGGAGAATGCCCGGTGGCATAACTTGAATGTTGCGAAGAAGGCCGGTTCCGGCGCCGGAACGCCGCTGATGCCCGGTCGGAAGTTCGAAACGTATATTTTCGGGCTGTTCAACGAGAATCTTAAGCCCGGTTCGATTGCTGAGAGGAATTTCGGGTTGTTTCGGCCGGATTTGTCACCGGTTTATGACATTGGCATTATGCGGGAAGCTCAGGTACCATTTCTACTTTACTCTTTTACATTGCGGGAGAAATATCTGTTAATTTTGTTTTTTTTAATTTTTTTAATATTTTTTTTATTACATAGTAGATTATATGTTGTAGATCGGAACAAAAATTATAATTTATAATTAAAATTAAAAAAAAATTTAATTATAAAATAATAAAATAGATAGTTTTAAAATAATAAAATAAATACTTCAAATCATTAAAGTTAAAATTTAATTTTAAAATTGACTGGACTGAACCAAAACGATTGTGGACCAATGTGTTAAAAGTTTAAATTTTAAATATTTTTAGTTTTTAAAAAAATATAAAAAAATTAAAATATTTAGAATAATTTGTTATAATAATTTTTATTTTTATGTTTTTATTAAAATGTCAAATATATTCTTGTCATTTTTTTAAAAATTATAATATTTAAAATATTAGCATAATTTTTTTATTTTTATAAAAAATGTTAAATTTTTTAATAGACAGTATTATAATACTTTTAGATTTACAAAAAAGTTCAAATATTTAGGATATATATAAGGCTTTTTTTTAGATAAATAGATAAAAAAAAATTAGTTAGCTTTCAAGTAATAAACATTATGCTCCATTAAGAATTGTCATTAGACT
>JAOTRH010027653.1:2166-21428 GCA_034768845.1 Heliamphora exappendiculata | reverse complement strand
GTTCGCCCAACCGTAAGGTTGACCTCTACTAATCATCATTGGTTCTTTTAATATGATTTCTCAAATGTATGCAAATAAGGAAAATAGGGGTGAAGAGAGAATATTCAAAATTAAGTATAGAAAATACATAAAATATGTATACAACACTCTAAATCAAAGCAAATAAAATGGTAAAATTCTAAGTCATATGGCATGCAATTTCTAACTAAATGATGCATGGTACACATACCCACATGCAATATTGTTTAAATAACCTAAACTAGCATAATTTAGTTAAAAGAATAAAAATATGCTAAAGTTACTAAAATTACCTAAACATGAATTACAAATAAAAATAAGCTAATCTATTCTAGACATGATTTTAAAAGAAATGACCAAAACATGTACAATACTAAAACAAATTAGGTAGGAAATAAAACTAGGTAAAAAAATAAACTAGGTAAGAAAAGAAATAAAGGAAAGATACCAAAAAAAGGTTAAAATATACTATATATATAAAAAAAAAACTAACTATTTACGTTTTATGCATTTTAAAAGAGACAAAAAAAAAAAGAAATCAAAAGAAGATAACACTTAAAAGATGAAAGCTAGCTTATGAGGCTTTTTGTGATTTTTAGGTTTCAATAAAAAAAATATTATAAAAGAAAAGTTAAGTTTATAAAGAAAGGTTTTGAAAAGAAGATTTAATTATTCACATTTTATATTTTTATAAGAGAATAAAAGAGAAGAAAAAGAAAATAGGAGAAAAGGAAAGAATAATAGAGTATTTTTAAAAGAAAAAATTATGAACTACTTAAAGATAAAAATTAACTTAAATGTCTTTTTTTGATTTTTGATTTTAACAAAATAAAAGAAAAGTGCTATAAAAAGAAAATAAAACTATAGAAAAAAAATAAAAAATAAATTTCTATAAGAAAAATGAATACTAATATTACAAGAAAAGAAATGCTAAATGAAACTTTATTAAAACTAATAAGAAAATAAAAGATTAGAAAAGAAAATTATACTAATATTGAAAGAAAAAAAAAGAAAGTATAAACTAAAAAATGAATATTAAGTTAAAAAGAAAATAAAATGAAAAAGAAAAGAAAGTGGAATACTTAAAGGAAAAGAGATAGGACATTATGAGAAAAAATAAAATTGATGATAAAAGAAAATAAAATGCTACATCGAAAGAAAAAAAAATGTTAGAAAAAAAAAAGAATGAATTATATTGAAAAGAAAAGAAAAAAAAATAAATGAAATGAAAAAATAAGTCACTAAACTAATGTTTAAAAGAAAATGGATATTAAACTAAAAGAAAAAAAAAGAAAAAAAAAATAAATAAATGCTAGAATATTAGAACAAAACTAATAAAATAAAGGAACACCTAAAAAAGAAAGAGTTTGTAAAAAGGAAAGATACCAAAAAAAGGTTAAAAAATACTATATATATATAAAAAAAACTAACTATTTACGTTTTATGCATTTTAAAAGAGACAAAAAAAAAAATTAAAAGAAGATAACACTTAAAAGATGAAAGCTAGTTTAGGAGGCTTTTTGTGATTTTTAGGTTTCAATAAAAAAAATATTATAAAAGAAAAGTTAAATTTATAAAGAAAGGTTTTGAAAAGAAGATTTAATTATTCACATTTTATATTTTTAAAAGAGAATAAAAGAGAAGAAAAAGAAAATAGGAGAAAAGAAAATAATAATAGAGTATTTTTAAAAGAAAAAATTATGAACTACTAAAAGATAAAAATTAACTTAAAAGTATTTTTGTGATTTTTGATTTTAACAAAATAAAAGAAAAGTGCTATAAAAAGAAAATAAAACTATAGAAAAAAAATTAAAAAAAAATTTTATAAGAAAAATGAACACTAATATTACAAGAAAAGAAATGCTAAATAGAACTTTATTAAAACTAATAAGAAAATAAAAGATTAGAAAAAAAAATTATACTAATATTGAAAGAAAAAAAAAAAGAAAGTATAAACTAGAAAATGAATATTAAGTTAAAAAGAAAATAAAATGAAAAAGAAAAAAAAGTGAAATACTTAAAGGAAAAGAGATAGGACATTATGAAAAAAAATAAAATTGATGATAAAAGAAAATAAAATGCTACATCGAAAGAAAAAAAAATATTAGAAGACAAAAAAGAATGAATTGTATTGAAAAGAAAAGAAAAAAAAATAAATGAAATGAAAAAATAGGTCAATAAACTAATGTTTAAAAGAAAATGGATATTAAACTAAAAGACAAAAAAAAGAAAGAAAAAAAAATAAATGCTAGAATATTAGAACAAAACTAATAAAATAAAGGAACACCTAAACTAATATTATAAGTAAAAACAGAAAAATAAATGGTACAATAAGAAAGAAATTACATTAAGTTAAAAGAAAAAGAAATATTACTTTTTAAAACTACATTACAAGAAAAAGTAAAAGTTAAGAAAGAAAATTACGTTGCTATTAAATGAAAGTTAAGATTTAAAATGGAGTATTAAATTAATGATACAAAAAATAAAATAAAATGAATGCTAGTAAAAGAAAATTAGACTAATTAAAAGAAAAAGAAAAGTAAATAATGTTAAAACATCAAATTAGCATAAAAAGAAAAGGAATGAAAAGAAATGAAGCGTTTGAATTAAATGGGTATAATATTGACTATTACAACCATTTGTTGTGTAAGTGATTAGATAATAACAATTAACAACATTGATAAGTTATAATTGTCAAGAAAAATATTAGCACTATTTAGTAATTTAATAATTTGTAATAAGTTTAAAAATGAATGTAAGTAAATAAAACAAGTAAGGTAAATAAGTTAAAACTAGCATTTAAAGTAATGTAAAAATATAATAACTACATAAATAATGCGGGAACGTAATTAAATTGAGTTGACCAAATTAAATCCGATAACTCCAAAGGGGTAGAAAATAGGGTTAGAAGGGCCAGAGATCCAAGCAAAATACCTGAATGGCTTAGGAATCCTCAAGTTGGGGAATGTGGGTGGACAATTTGATCTTCAGGCGACGATCCAAGCTAGGGTTTGGGACTGTCAGAGGCTCAGATTTCAGTATTTCGGCAGGGCTTCGGCGTCAGGGATCGGAATCGCTTGGTATATCGGCAGAGTTTCTCTCTCACTCAAATTTCTTTCTGAAAACGTACGCCGGAGTACGGTATTTATTAAATTCTTCAACCAATGAGGTGTTGCCACGTTTTGGGACACGTCAGGCCATTTGGAGTTGGCGGCCGCCACAATTCAAGTTGGCGGCCGCTGGGTTGGAAAAGGTTCCACAAGGTTCTATTGGCGGTTGCCATAATGTGAGTTGGCGGTCGCTATGTTGGAGTTGGCGGCCGCCACAATGAACATGGCGGTCGCCACTTCTAACAATGACTTGGGCAACAAGTTATCGATGGTTTGGTACAATTTCATTGGTTTTAGAGATTTTGAAGGTTTTTGATGACTAGGTTCAAATACCGAGCTTGGATCACCTCCCGAGGATCGTACTGAGGCACTATTCCACCTATTTTCATCATCGGATTCGCCTAAGATTAAGCGGGGTCAAATTGGGGTGTCTACACTCGCCGACTTGGAAGCTCCTTTGGTTGACTCATCTGTTGTAGAACTTTACAAATTGCTGGTGATAGGATGCCAGCTTGACCAGAGCTTGCTCTCTTCTTTCCTCGGCAAGGTCCCGGTTTCGAGCAATGTTGAGGTCGTTATTCCCGGACTCAAAGGCTTCAGTTCTGATTGTAGGCACGCCGACCTCCAGGGGATAACTGCTTCTAAGCCATAGGCCATGGCGAATGGAGTCTCCCCAGTGGAACTCCTAGGAGTTGATCGGTAGGCTCATAGCACTGGGAGAAGTTCATTTGCCCACTTTCCTTTGGACTTCTCTAATCTTTTCTTCAGCCCTAAAAGAATTATCTTGTTCGAGATTTCTGCTTGACTATTGCTTTAGGGAATCGAAGGCGTTGAGAAGTGAATCTTTATGTCCAGGCCCGAGCAAATGTCTTGATCAGATTGCTATCAAATTGCTTCCCGTTGTCAGCAACAATGGCACGTGGAATACCAAATTTGGTGATGATATTCTTCCACAAAAATTTCTTCGCGTCCACATCTCTGATGTTAGCCAATGGCTCAACTTCCACCCATTTGGAAAAATAATCTGTAGCTACGATTAGAAACTTTCTTTTGCCGGATGCCTTGGGCAATGGCCCGACAATATCCAGTCCCCATTGAGCCTTGGGCAATGGCCCGACAATATCTCTGGCACTTCTCACATTTCTGCTAATATAATTGGGCATCTTTCTGCATGTAGGGCCACCAGTAGCCCTGACTCATTGCTCGGTGCGCCATAGATCTTCCCCCGGTGTGGCCCCCGCATATCCCCTCATGCAGCTCGAGCAGGAAGTCCTGGACTCTGTTTGGGTGAACACATAATTGGTATGGCCCTGCGAATGACCTTATGTTCAACTGACCCTTGGGAGATAGCCAAAAACGGGCGGACGTGTGTCTGATCTTGTGCACCTCCTTCTTGTCCTCATGGAGTTGGCCATTGCTGAGGAAACTAATGATATGGTCCATCCAGCTCGGCTCCTGGTCTTCTTCAATTGCACATATTTGCCGAGCAGTAGTGTCAATGGTCGAGTTCTCCTGCTTCTGTACATCCACTATTCTCTTTAGCCCGAGCTCAGTTGCGGAGGCCAAAGCTGCCAGAGCGTCGGCATGAGAGTTCCCTTCTCGGCTGACCCGCTCAATTTGTACTTCTTCGAAGCCCTTGACCAACTCAAGTGCAATAGAGAGATAGGTAGCCATCCTGTTATCCCTACCGTTATATTGCCTAGTCATTTGATTGACCACTAGCTGCGAATCACAGAAAACTTTCAAGTTTCTGATGCCTAGGAGCTCGGCACTCCTAAGCCCTGCGAGCAGTGGTTCATACTCGGCTTCATTATTGGAGGCTAGAAATCCCAACCTTATTGAGTGCTCTATCACTGATCCATCGGGGAAGATGAGGACCACTCCTGCTCCAGAGCCCTTCTGATTTGAAGCACCATCAGTGAATAGCCTCCACTCTTGCAGTGTTGGTGATCAGGTCTTGGCGTTGGATGCCCCATTTTCGTCTCCATCCCTTTTCTCTGTCCAGTCATCCTTCCCCCCCAGCTCGAGCTCGAGTGGGGTTGAGTTCGAGCTGTGCTGTGCGGCCGGCTTGGAGAATTCATCAATAAAATCTGCGAGGATCTGACCTTTAATTGCTGTTCTTGGTCGGAACTCGATATCGTATTCTCCAAGCTCCACTCCCCATTTGGCAATCCTCCTAGATAGATTAGCTTGGCGTAGAAAGGCTTTGAGAGGGTGTGCAGTTAGAACAATGATCTTGTGGGCTTGAAAGTACTGTGCCAGCTTTCGAGATGCCATGACCAGGGCTAGTGCTAGCTTCTCCAAAGGCAAGTATCTGGTCTTGGCATCGAGAAAGGTGTGACTGACATAGTAGATCGGGAGCTGTTCAGCAACATCCATTTTGAGCAGGACGACACTACCCGCATGTTTGGACACTGCAAGATACATGTATAGCTCCTCCCCAAACAAGGGCTCAGAGAGAAGAGGAGCTGAGGTCAGGTACTCCTTCAAACTTTGGAGCGCCTGATCACACTCTTCCCCCCAGACAAAATTCTTGCCCTTTTTCAACAATTGAAAGAAATGATGGCACTTATCTGACAACCGGCTGATGAATCTATTCAGTGCTGCTGCCATTCCAGTCAATCGCTGAATCTCTTGAACAGTCTTTGGAGACTGTATGTTCTGAATTGTAGCTATCTTGTCGGCATCTGCCTCGATGCCTCTTCTATTGATCAGGTGCCCGAGGAACTTTCCCGATTGTACGCCAAAGGCACACTTCGACGCGTTAAGCCTGAGTTTATAGGCCTTCAGTACTTTGAACGCGCTGCTCAGATCGGTCAAATGGTCTCGCTCTTGCTCAGTCTTTACTACCATATCGTCAACGTAAACCTCAATATTTCGACCTAGCATAGGCTGGAATATTTTGGTCACCAACCTCTGATAAGTTGCCCAAGCATTTTTCAGGCCGAACGGCATAACCTAGTAGCAATAAAGACCTCCAGGAGTGATGAAGCTGGTCTTCTCTTGATCATCCGTGCTCAAAGCAATCTGGTTATAACCCCTGTATGCATCCAAGAAACTCATGGTTCCGTGTCCGGCCGCCGAGTCCACCAGCTGATCAATTTTGGGAAGTGGGAAGGAATCTTTGGGGCAGGCTTTGTTCAGGTCAGTGAAATCAACCCAGACCCTCCACTTTCCATTTTTCTTTTTCACCACCACGGTGTTGGACAGCCACTGCGGGTACTGCACCTCTCTTATCGCTCCTGCCTCGAGCAACTTTTCAACTTCTTCTGTGACGGCCTCTGCATGCTTAGCTGAAGACCTCCTCCCGCGTTGGACAATGGGCTTGCGTGTTGGGTTGATATTTAGATTATGCTCCATTACCTTGGGATCAATGCCCGGCATCTCGTAGGGAGTCCAAGCGAAGACTTCGATGTTTGATTTAAGAAAGCTCACCAGAGTGAACTCATATTGTTCGGCTATGTGGGTGCTGATCAGGAAGAACCGATCAGGATCTTCCTCATTCAACATGACTTTCTTTAGCGGTTCCACCACCTTCTCTGCTGGTGCTTTCCCGACGTCATCGAGGAGTGGCCTGTCTTGTACTTCCACCACACACATCTATTCATCGCCAAAGGATCCTTCTTTACCTTGGATGGCATCCATAAAACATTGCCTGGCCGCTGCCTGATCTCCCCTGATGCACTCTACAGCTCTGGTGGTTGGGAATTTCAGGACTTGATGGTAAGGCGAAGGAATGGCTTTGAGCTGATGAAGCCAAGTTCTTCCCATTATAGCATTATAAGGCGACGGGACGTCCACGACCAAGAATTCAATGTTTCTGAGCTCGGAGCCTGCCTTGACCGAGAGCGTGACCCTTCCCATTGGTAAGGTGGGCTAACCATTAAACCCGACCAGTGGGGTGTGGCATTTCTACAAGTCTGCTTTTGTGAGCCCTAATTTGTAGAAGAGGTCGGCATACATGACCTCCGCCGAGCTCCCCTGATCGACCAGGATATGCTTTACGTCATACCTCCCAATCCGGAGGGTTATAATGAGCGCGTCGTTGTAAGGGAGCTCAACCCCCTCTAGGTCGGCATCGGTGAAAGTTAGATCTCCGGCTAGGAATTCATTGCTCGGATACTTCCTTATACTCAGCTCGCTATGCTCGAGCTGGGCCTACATAATCTCGTGATGTACCCTTTTTCGGCCTTGACCCCTTGCTTCATTCACGGTCTCCAGCCCAGGGGCTGCATGAATGACGTTAATAACTCCCACGGGCTCATCTGCCCCTCTATCTTGTTCGGCCTTAGCATATTGTTTAGCCCTAGTCTTCTCCTTGTCGATATACTGCCCGAGATTCCCTGCCTTGGCTTGCTCTTCCAAGAACCTTTTAAATGTTCGACAACGATCGGTGTAGTGCCCATGCTCCCTATGGTAAGCACATTGTTTTTTCTCATCCCGTTTGCTTGGGTCCGTGAACATCTTGGGCGACCAGACAAACCACGACTTGTCCTTGATCTGGTTGAGGAGCTTGTGGATGGGCTCCTTAAACACGGTGTTTGCCACTTCATACACCTCGTTCGGCTTCTGGTGCTCTTTTTCCCGATTTGGCCTCTTTCTGGCCCTTTTATTTTCTTTCTTCTCTGCTCGGTCAACCTTCAACGCTTCCCGGGAGGCGGCTTCATTGCTCACACCTCCAATGTCTTCCTCCACCTTGGAGTGTTGTTCAATCCTTAACATCAGCTCGGCCATGCTCTGAGCAGGCCTTTTGGTCAGTAAATGCCTCAACTTGTGGGTTTTCTCCAACCCGAGCTTGAAGGAGGCCACGACGAGCTGCCGTTGCAGTCATCTATATCGTTGAAGGTCTCTCAGTATCACCGAGCATATGACCTTAGGCTTTCGTTCTCGGCCTTTCTTAATCCGAGCAAGGAATCAATTTCGTTGGGCTGACGGCTATTTGTAATGAACCTCGCTGCGAACAGCTCGACAAGTCGTCTCCAAATTACCACTGTCCCAGCATGGAGCTTGTCAAACCAACGCAAGGCCACCTCGCCCAAGATGGACGAAAATATCCTGCACATCAGAGTGTCATTTCCACTCCAAAGTGCCATCATTTTTCCGTAGTGTTGGATATGACCCATAGGGTCAGTCTTCCCATCGTAGAGGTTGAATTTGGGGGTTTGAAACTTCCTGGGGGGATTTGCCCCGTCCACCTCCCTTGTAAAAGGGGAGGCAGATATCTGCTCCAGGGCCCTTCGAGCTACGTTTTGAGCCAATCTCCCGGTAGCTGGCTGTAGTCTCCCCTCGAGCTGGAGGTTAAACTATTGCTTGAGCTCTTCTTTCTCCTCCACACGCCCGAGGTCCTGGATAGCTTGCCATTTCTGCTCACTATGGTGCTCGGCCGGCTCATTGGTGTTGCTGGAGGTTTGGGTCTGCCCCTGTCTATTTCTTTTGGAGCCTGAGATACGGATCCTCTGAGGATCCTCATCACGCCGGGATTCTTCGCTGGCCTACGGCTCATCCGATGCCGAACTATGCCCCTCCGTTGATCCCGGTTGGACTTCTCACGCCGGTTGGATCTCTGGCGAGACTGCTCGTGCTCGGGACTTATTGTTGGCGAGCGTCGCTGGTAATTTGAGCCCTCATCTCATGGAGCTCCTGTTGGAGTTTGTCCAGCTGCTCGTCCCTCTTGTTTAGCTCATCCTGATACCCCTCCAGGACTTGCTGAAGGTTGAAACGTGGGGGGTAGACTTCCACAGAAGGCGTTGTGTCATTGGAGCCCCCAACTTGGGTCCGTTCTCTCCTTCGGTTGAGCCTAGCTCCACCAACATGAACTTCAGAGGCCACTGGGTGTCCCCTCCTTTGATGTGTTGCATGCGATGCGTCTACGCGTGGTGCGTGTGGCCCTCTCAGCTCTTCAAGCTCGTGGTTCCCCGACTAGCCATGAAGGTGTTCTAGGAGGTTTTCACAGATGGAGCCAAATTGTAGAGGATTAGGATTGGAATCTACTGGTTTCGTCCAAGCTGACTGTGACGTCAGGAGAGAATGCCACGTGTGAGCCTTCACAAGAAAGGGGTGAGATGCCCTCCGGTGGCTTTATACCGGTGGAACCTTCGACGATCAAGTTAAGCAAGGGGTTCTAGAGAGAAGGAAGAGCTTGAAAGTAAATTTCAGCAGAGCTTTGACTTCGTAAAAAAAAAGCATACCTTTCATCTTCAACTTGTTGGCTATTTATAGGTAGAAAAATATTTGACCCGCTCATGGAGTCCGATCCGACCTGAGCAGGTCGAGTTGTACCTCTTCTCTCTGATCAATGCATAGCAATTAATGTTCTGATGGTCACTTATCAGTGCCATCATTGAATATTTCTGCAATATATCTCTGTAAATGCCTTTTGTCATATCTAGATGCCTATCAGTATTCAAGTTTAGTTTCAAGCCTAATTTGGGCTATGGCTATGCCATCCCTAGTTGACCATTATACCCATGAGTTGGCTTATTTATTACCAGTATTTCATTATCGTATCACCTCTCGGATCTGTGTACCGCGGGACATGTTCTTTAAAATCGTCTATTTAGCTCGAAACAAAGTTTAGGCAGTTCACCTTGCTCGATTATCAATGCCGAGCATCACTCATCATGGTGCCGAGCACCATGCCTTCGGAATTGGGGGTTGGGCCCTCACCGAGCTCAGATACTCCACCGTATGGCTCGGCCTATTGCCTGAGCTGAGTGGATATGTCGAGGATCGTTCTGTGCTGATGTGGACTGCTGTGTTGTACGGTATTCCACGTGTGCACCACGTGGCTTAGGTCGGAACATGATTCCCCCTCAGTCCATATACATATACCATGTTTTTTAATTGAAACTATAAACAAGTTTAAATTCACGCTTTATTTGTTTTGACGTAAAATAAATATTTTTTATGTAAAAATATTTTACAACAAAATTTTTTTTCGTTTATATTTTTAGTGTTTGAATGATACTTAAAAAATTATTTTTAAAAAAAATATAAGTAGCTATCGCCACTTGTTGCCACTTGTTGCCACTTGCGTCGCCATCATTATCACCGTCGTTGCCATAACCAATCCGAGCGCCACAACTAGCACAATCACTATAAAATAATTTGCGCTCTTTTTTGTAAATTAAGTTTAATATTATAAAATAAAATATTTTATATTATTTTTATTAAATTAAATACTAAAAAATATATAAAATATTTTATTAAAAAATATTTTTTGCCGAAATAAACGAACTCTCAATTTTGAGTAAAATTGATTCAAATTATAGAAAAAGAAAGTTTATTTTTCACGTATTGAGACAACTTTATCGTTTTTTTTTTCCTTTTGAAATTTGTGTCCACTTGTTCACTATAGTTTCTATTTTTAGGTTACGAGTCAAAAATAATTTTTAAATAACAAATAAATAATTGTTTAAATTTAGTTTAATAAATTTATTTTTTAATTATTTAATTTTTAATATAAATTTATAACTTTAACAAACAATTAATTGTCTCTAATAGAATTCCGTGCTAAATTAGCCCCATCTAAAGTGATCATAACTTATTAATTTTACTAAGAGCTTCATTAGCAATTAGCATAAAAGTTAATTGTTTAAATTATTTTTTAATATTTTTAATTAAAAAAATTAAATTGAATTCAAAAAGTAAGTTATTTAATAAATTTGGTATTAAGATTGCTTTCGAAATTGATTGATTGAATAAAATATTAATTTTTTTATTTTTTATTTAAATTAAATAGTATTGTTCTTTTATATAGTTGGCATTCATAGAAAATAAATTATCAAAAAAAAATATTATGCTATGTTTGGGATAATTGCCTATTTGCATATTTTATATAGCTCATTTTTGTTTTTAGTGAATTTTTTTTTATTATTAAGTCAAACAATTATATTTTTCAACCTCTCTCATCGAGTTGAATAAAAAAGGTAAATATTTTTAATCAAAATCTAAAACAAAGTTCAGAAAAAGATAAAAATAAGTCAAATTTTATGTTATTTATTTTCGTTTTTAGTGAATTTTTTTCATATTATTATTATTATTTTTTTACTTTTTTGGTTAATCTGATCGAGACAATTTAAAAAAGTAAGTTTCCTTAATCAAAGTGTGAAAAAAATTAAGAAAAAACCAAAATAAGCAAAATTTATTAAAATTAGCCCAAACAAAAGTAGGGTAAAACTTTGAATAAAGTATTCTAAGATTAATTAATGTTTTGATTTAAAACATGATAATCGGTGCTAAGCGGTGATTAACAAAAACTTTTACGATCTTACAAGTAACAGTTTAGTTTCTTTTTTTAATCTTTTAGTGGTACAATGCGATTGCTGCTGTTTTATGTAATATCTTAAAATAGAAACTTTTATTGGTAAAACTTGTTATAGGCCCCAATAATCTGTTTATTTTTTTGAGCTCCTCAGAATAAAAAAGTGAAAATAACAAGAATGCTTGTGAAAGTGATGGGATGGTTCTTGTTTTCTTGGCAAACAAACAAAGCACATGATTTGGCCACACCCTATTGAAAAATTTTCCTTCATACCAAACAAACAAATACTGAACTTGGTACAATCATTGGATTCCTCAATGAACAAACTATGCACAAAGGTTTTGACTTTTTCCCAATCCACACAGCGTGAAGAGGTGAGATCTCTGTAAAGGTGAGGTGACTCTGAGCTTGACTTGTCTCATATCATATGCTAAATCCAAGCACTGCCGGTTCTGTTTGCTGATTCCACAAATTAATAATTCAGTTTTTATTTGTCAAAAACTTTAAATAAAGTGGGCCCAGGCACAATATTTTGGTGAAATTAGTTGTCAAAATAGTCGAGCAAGATGATTAGGCATTGGAATTATTGGAAGAGTTTTATTAGGAGCAAATTTTTTGTTTTGATCTTCTGAAAAACTTATTTTACTTCGTAAGGTTTGTATAGCAGGCGAATTTGGTATTTGAATATTATTTGTACAACACGATACAATAGGAATGATAATGGGACGGGGCCAAGGACGAGCTTCTCCATCTCTATTCTCTATTTGATCGAATTGGAAACGAAAAAAATATTAGAAAAAAGGCGGGAAATGGGACTGTGGCGGAAATATTTTGAGAGTAGTTTTTAAAATTTAAGAGAGTGATATTAATAAAAGTTATAGATAACAAAATAAAAAAAAAATAATTAATGAATTAATAGAATTAAAAATATAAAATGTAATAATAGAAAAGGAAAACTAGATATAAATATAATACTTTAATGTTTTAGACTTTTTTATATGTTAAAAAAATATATTTTATACATGTATTTATATTTAAAAAATATTCATTTTATATAATCGGGGCAGGGTGAGAAAAAACGGGATGGAAGAACAAATATCGTTTTCACTTTATTTGTTATTAGGGGCGAGAAAAATCTATACACAGCAGAGCAAGAACGTGTAAGAATGGAGTAATGTCGAAAAAATTGTCATATCTATAATACAGACACATGCAAGAATGCAAAAATAAATTGTTACATTCGGGCAAGAAAATATTGTGCCTTTTTCCCATTGTTTTTTGTTTTGTTTTTATATATTTTTAGTAATAAAAACGATAAGAAATTTTAAAGCACACATTTTTATATCTCTCTTATTTTTTGAACAAAAATTGTTTACAAAAATTTGAAAATAATAAATTTTTTTTTTTGTGATTTTTGAAAAGTAATTTTCAGATGTTGAAATGATGGGAGAAAGTAGAGTAATAGAATTGTGTTGCTTTTAAATTATAGAACAATTATAAAAAATAAAATAAGGAAAAAGAATTTGAAGGGCATTCAAGGCATTGCTCAATAAATTAGTCAGTATTTTAATAGATTTGTTTATAATCTTAGTAATCATACTATTATATGTTATTAATTATTTATATAGTGCTTTCATCTAATAACATAATAAAAAAACACTTCAAGTACAATGATATTGACCTATATTTTTATTGTTTTGAAGAAAATAAAGATAACTCGCTTAATAGAATATTAAGTTTGTTCATTTATAAAAAAATACTATGTAAATAAAATTAAATAATACTCTGAATATAACTACAAAAACTTATGAGAAATTATGCAATAGATTTTGTAATGTTTGTTGGGACAAATTATAAATCGTAGAGTATTCGAAAGCTTTGACGCGAATTTAAATTTACTTTTTTAAGAACATAATATGCTCCCACTCTCTAGAGTGTGACGATGAGTTATAAGCAAAATCGTTCTTAAAATACAATAAAACCTTCTAATGCAAAAAAGTCAATTCCAAAAGATTAATTAAGAATAGAAGTAATTTTAAATAAGAGATATCTTTTTTATTAATGTACTTTGAGTTTGTGGCTGGTGCCATGCACATGTAACTTTTTTTTGTTCTAATTTATTAATTTATAATAATTTGAGAAATAAATAATTTAAAACGTTATAATTAAAGCAAATATCTTTTTTTTTACCATTTACTATTGGAGAAAAAAATCATGAAATATAGGTTCACCAATTTTTATCTATGTTCTTTAATAATTTCTTAATAGTATAATGAATTTTATTCTCAATAAGTTCAAAATGCAAAATTCATTAATAAATTAATAAATTCAATTACTAAAAAACTGCCGCAAGTGATGGGGGATGTGGTGATGTTGGAAATAAGTGAGATTATTGTTTTTGACTTTTTTGCCCTATTTTGTAAACTAAAATCGAAACATAAGAAGAGAGAATTAGAAAGATTATATTAGAGTTTTATGGTAATTTTAAAAGTGAAATTAGCTTCACTAAAATCAAGAATTTTTTTTTTTTTATAATAGTATAAATTAATAAAGTGTAAAATTAATTTAAATTTATAGACACAAAGGTGCCTTTCTCGGCCAACAGTGTCTTTTCAAAGACCAGTTATGGGTTTAACACATGTTGGGTTTTAAAATAAATCATTTTGTTTAATCTGTTTCGCTAATCAGACGATTCAAAAATTTGAAAAAAAATTAAATGGTTTTTAACAAATTTACACACAATGCGTGCAGAAGCTGTTAGAACAAATTTTTTAAAAAAACTCTATTTTTTTAGAAATTAAAATAATCTGAAATTCAAGACACAAATAATAATAAAATATAAAAATAATATAAAGATAGAAAGATGTTGTCTGTGAAATTATGAGACGTGTTAGATACTATCGTAATGCTGATATTCCTTCCCACGTGAAGGTTCAAACGGAGTGTATTAGTTTCAAGGTACAACCCAAGTGTTTACAAGCGTTGCTTCTTCAGTGTTCACGTCCACCAAAAAAATATAAACAAGTCACGAATCAAAATTGCCCATAATATAAAATACTCAAATAGTATTATAAAATCATTTTTTCTTTCTTCTCATACTCTATCTTTTTTCTCACACCTTAAAACCTTAGAAACTTCTACTATTTATAAGAATGAAATATTATAAAATATGATTAATACCAATATATACAATTAATTTGTAATGGAATATTAATAACAATAATAATTAACAAAGAATAGGACACTAAATGCGACCTATTTAAATTTGTAATGGACATAAATAATTATTTGTCATAAAATTCTAGTTGTTAGTAGTAACCTACTATTGTTAGTATTAGTGGTACCTTATTATATTATAGTTATTATCATGTGTTTAGGTGTATGAATGTAATGGTATTTCTTAATTTTTTAATATAAATAAGAGTGTTCGTCTACCGATTTGGTACGGCTTCCCATTATTTTAACATGGTATCAGAAATACCATGAAACCCTACCCTCCTTCGAGCCCCAGCCCTTCCTTCAGCCATCGAAACCTAAGCCTGTTTCAGTCGCCGAAACTCTAGGCTGCAGCCTAAACCCTAGTTCGTCTTCCATTGCCGAAAGCCTAGGCTCCCTTAACTGAAGCCTTCAGTTCCTTCCAACGAAACCCTAGCCCCCCTCAGCCGCCGCAACTCTCTAATGAAACCCCAGCCATCGTCTTCTCCCCTTGCTGCGCCATCTCCCGTTGCCGAAACCCTTTGCCCTTGCCCCGACAAGCCCTGACAGGTCCTGAAAGTCACCTTTTTCCCTCTAACAGCCACTGTCTCCACTGCCGGGGCTCTCCTCTTCACTGTTGCTGGTACCGACAGCCTCCAAGGAGAATCTTCACTGTTATTTTGGGGGTCTAGGGGGCTGCCACGGTGTGTTTGACTCGATGAAGATGATGTGAAGGTAACCAGTGGTTCATTTATGAGTAGTTAGGGTTGTGGCTATGTTTTATTGTTTGTTGAGTGGTTGTTTGTGTGATTTATTGAGATTGATAGATTGGAATGTCGACGGAGAGTTCTATAAGAGGTGGTGACTCTCAAATGAGTACTGATAAATAAGGAATCACGGACCTATTTTCATCCACACGATTAGTGGATTCGAAGTTGACTAGACCATAAACCTATATTTTATGGAAAAAGAAGGTATTGCTAATAATTGAAGGTATGGAGAAGGAGAATCATTTGTTCGAAGATTCTCTTGAGAAATGATATGATGAAAATAGAAGATGAAAACGGGATGATGCAAGATTACTCAGTTGGATGTTGAATTCTATAGAGTCCTCTGTTGAGGTTTTGGTAGCTAATGTCACGATGGTCTTCCGGGAGGTATATACCATATTTGAGGAGATATTTGCCTCGACGAATAATTTACCTAGGTTATATGATGTGATACGAAGCATCTTTAGGATATAGCATGGAGATCGATCTTTCTCAAATTATTTCATGGAATTTAAGGTATTAGCAGATGAGTATGATCGCTTGGTACCTTTTACCAATCGATACAAGGTGTTCAGAGAACAGATGATGCATTTCTTAATGATTTGTTTTCTAGCTGAAGTGAAATAGCAACTACACTCAGCATGTTCTCAGATTTTGATTGGGTCTGATATTCCATCGCTATCAGAGGTTTTCAGGAGAATCAGCAGAACAATTACTAAAGATGAGCCCCGAGGTACAACTATTGACCAGAGTGATCATATAGTCCTGGGTGTGTCCCGTGGAGGAGGTAGAGGCGAATTTCAAGGTAAAAGCCGTGATGGGGGGCTGTGGTGATGGAGACTGAGGTAGAAACCGTGATAGAGGATGAGGCAGAGGTAGAGGTGGACGTGATATCAAGTCCTGTGATTATTGTGGAGAGTATGGATATTTACAGAGCTCGTGTTGGAAGCTACATGAGCGTTCTACATCCACTGTGGCCAATGTAGTGGCCGATTATGATGCTTCTTCATCTCCTTCTGAGAGAAGGACTATATATATGATTTAGGAGGAATATGATCAATTCATCCAGATGAGAATTGGGAATACAGTCGATACTCTCTCAGCCACAGTTGTAGGGAACCCAACTACGTGTATGGCCACCCACAGATCGTAGGTGATAGGCTCGGGTACATCTGCACATATGACCCACTCCACAGGTACTTTTTCATTTTATTAGTTGACCCATGAACATAATGAGGTTATTGTTGCTAATGGAGGAACCTTGGAGGTGAAGGGACATGGAGTAGCTGTTTTATCTCCATCGCCTACCCTTTTTGATGTTTTACATACTCCTGCTAATTCGTTTAATTTGCTATCTGTAAGTCGGATTACAAAGAATTTGAATTGCTTAGTAAATTTTTTTCCTAATCACTATGTTTTTCAGGATTTAAATTTGAAGAATACTATCAGTAGAGGATGGGTGGTTGGTGGCTTATATATGATGGATGAGACTTTAGATGTTGCATGCTCGGGGAGATCGTCTCAGATTCTAGATATACACTGTCGGTGCCATCTTCATTGCCCAGTCTGAAGAAACTATGTCCTAGTTTGAGTAAGGTTACACAGTCAGAGTGTGAGTCATGTCGATTTGCTAAGTATCTGCGTGTGTCATATGTGTCCAGAAATAATAATAGGACATTGAGCCCTTTCTTTTTAGTCCATTCAGATATTTGGGGTCCATGTCCTGTTACACTTTTGTTTGAATTTCGGTAATTCGTAACTTTTGTTGATAATTATTCTCAGATTACTTATCACTTTCTTATGAAGAAGCGTTCTGAATTACCTACTATTTTCACTATATTTTGTAATGAAATCCAAACTCAACTTGGCAAAATTATTCAGATTCTGCGTAGTGATAATGGGAGTGAGTACATTGGTGGAGTGTTTGGTACATACCTGCGTACACATAGAATTATTTACCAGACATCATTCTCAGACACACCACAACAGAATGGAGTAGCTGAGAGGAAAAATAGACATCTCTTAAAAATTACACATGCTCTAATGTTCCAGATGAAATTTCCAAAATCTTCTGGGGTGAAGCTGTGTTAACAACATGCTATCTTATTAATAGATTGCCATTCTCTGTTCTACATGGTGCTACACCTTTGTCATTTTTACGTTCTCAGTAGATTCTCTTTTCATTACCACTTAAGATTTTGGGTGTGTTTGTTATGTGAGAGATATCAGACAAAATGTGACCAAGCTAGATGCTCGAGCACTAAAGTGTGCTTTCATAGGATATTCTAAGGCACAGAAAGGATATCGTTGTTATGGTCCAGAATTGCTACGGTTTATAGTATCCCGAGACGTGGTGTTTATTGAGTCTGCTTCATTCTATGGCCCAGCCACTACACCTTCCTCCACTGTTGATGATGGTTTAGACCATTTTCTGATGTATCATTACTCCACTGATTTACCAGTGGCACATTCTCCAGTTACCAATTCTCCAATTACCAATTCTCCAATGGATATTCCTGAGGAGCCTTCTCCTGCTGCCCCGGATTCACTTGTGATATCATCATCCTCAGAATTATCGTTTTTACCAGGCCCCACCACTTCTCCTCTAATTGAGTCAGTATCTTCCCAGCTGGATCCAATATCTGATCAGGTAAGTGATTCTCCTATTGCTTTACGCAAGTCTTATCGTAGTTGTCGAGATCACTCATTGTATACTACATCATATGGTGCTTTGCCAATCGTTGTCTAGGAGGGTATTACTACATTTGATCAACATACTTTGCCTTACTTTGTTATAAATGTTTTTTCTCATTCAGGTTGGCGCAAGGCTATGATTAAGGAGATGAATGCCCTTAAGACTAATCATACGTGGAACCTGGAGAGTCTTCCTCTTGGGAAGATAGCTATCGGATGTAAGTAGGTATATACTGTCAAGCTTTATTCCGATGGCACTCTTGAGCGGTTGAAAGCCTGTTTAGTGGTAAAGGGCTACACTCAGACATATGGCCTTGATTACTTTGATATCTTCTCACCAGTTGCCAAGATGGTCTCAGTTCGTTTGTTATTGTCTTTGGCTTGCATCACATCAGTGGCCTTTGTATCAACTCGATATGAAAAATATCTTTTTTTATGGTGATTTGGAGGAAGAGATTTATATGGAGCAATCGCTTGATTTTGTTGCTCAGGGGGGTTCACTAATCAGGTATGCCATTTGAGGCGTTCATTGTATGGTCTGAAATAGTCTCATAGAGCCTGATTTGGCCGTTTCAGTTCAATAGTACAAGAGTTTGGCGTTTGACAATCAGCGAAGGATCACACGGTATTCTTTCAACATACCTCAGCTGGTTGCATATTGCTCGTAGTATATGTAGATGACATTGTTATTACGGATAGTGACAGTGGAGGGATTGTTGAGCTTAAATCATTCTTGGACACCAAGTTTCAGATGAAAGATCTTGGTGAACTTTAATATTTTCTTGGCATTGAAGTAATCAGGAATACAAAATGGGTGTTCATTTCTCAAAGGATGTATGTTCTTGACATTCTGGAGTGAGCAAGGTATATAAGTGCTAAAGGAGCGGACTCACCTATAGTCTCTACCGTTAAGCTAGAGCCGAAAGAAGGAAAAATTCTTTCAGACTCTGAGCAATATTGGCGTACAGTGGGGCAGCTTAATTATCTTAATACGATGACTCGTCTAGACATTACTTATCCAGTGAGTGTAGTGAGTCAATTTTTGTCTGATTCCCGTGTTTTTCATTGGCAAGCGGTGCTATATATTCTTCGGTACTTGCACAAAAATTCGGGTAAGGAAATCCAATTTTCTAATCATGGGCACATGAGAATGAAATGGTACTCTGATACTGATTGGACTGGATGCACATTTGACATAGAGATCCACATATG
>JAOTRH010027642.1:0-21428 GCA_034768845.1 Heliamphora exappendiculata | reverse complement strand
GTACAGGATTCACAGACGGGTCAGCTGCTTGGGAAAATGAAGGGAGATTTTATGTGAAAGGTAGTGATGAGGGGAAGAAAGGTCTCTTGGTTTGTTGTAATATTATTGCTCTTGGAATCGTTGTTGCTAACAAAAAATCATTGTTAGGGGGAAGTGGTTATGGAGATTCTCTATGGAGCCAAATGCATCAGGACATTTTGTAACTGATAGTAGGTATTATCGAGAAGATTCTAGATCTTTATGGTAGTGCATCGCTCAAGGACTTGTTTACTCTCTCGTTTCACTTTTATGGTGGAGAATGGGGAGAATATTCGTTTCTGAGGTGATGTTTGGATGCAGGATGATTGTTTTCCCCTTTTGTTTCCTTGTATCGTTTATCTCATTCCCATAATGTTGCTATTGCTTTACCTACCTTCCTTCCTTCCTTCCTTGAGGAATCTACTCTTGGAATTTGGATTAGTTTTAGAGATCTAATTCACACTGAAGATAATGATTTGGCATTTTTGTTAGCTATCATTCATGGTGTTTTCTGAGGCATGGACATATTGTTGAAAGAGTAAGGTTATTCTTTTTGTAAGTCCTCCTTTAGCTTATTGATAATCCTAATGTACCCCGTCTTGACTTTGCTTTGATGATTTGGAGTGCATGTGTGTACCTCTTAAAGTGAGGGTGTTTGAATGGTCGTTGACTTATAAAAAGCTCAATACCAATAATATGATTTAGATTAGGAGAGTTAATTGCCTTTTGCTTCAACAATAGTGCATTTTGTATGGGAGGGATGGAGAGAGTATTGACCATCTATTTTCGCATTGCCCAATGACCATGGCATTATAGTGTAAACGTCTTCCTAAGGTGAGTATGTATTTGTTGGCTCTTTTCTCTTGTATTCAGATGTTAGTTACGGTTTGGGGAGGGATCTGGTTTTTGTTTTTAGCTGGGTGCTTCTTAGGTGATTTGTTTCTTGTTATCCTTGTATTCTACCACCTAGCATTCCTTACAATGCTTCCATCCAAACTGAAACTGGATTGAAGCATGTTTTTGCATTTTAGCATTTCCTGCTCATCACTTGTTAAAAATACAAGTGTGTCAATTGTCAGTCATCTCATATCTGTAGTTGTCAATTTTTATTGTTTGCCTTCGTGGTTTTTGTCAAATGTGATGTTCATGTAGATAATGGTGGAAAGAGACACAGGCCGTCCTCGCGGATTTGGGTTTTTGACATTCTCAGACCGTCGGGGTATGGAAGATGCAATCAGGGAAATGCACGGTAGGGAGTTTGGTGATCGTGCCATCTCAGTGAACAAGGCTGAACCTAAAATGGGGGGTGAGGATCCAGGCCATGGCTATGGTCGAGGTTACTCATCAGGTGGTAGGAGCAGCTATGGTGGAGGAGATAGGTCTGTTGGTCAAGATGATTGCTTCAAGTGTGGGCGGCCCGGACATTGGGCCCGTGATTGCCCTTCAGCAGGGGGTGGCCGAGGCGGTGGTGGATTCTCTTCTCGTACTAGATTTGGTGGGCCACCAGGTCGTGGGGATCGCTTTGGAGGAGATCGGGATCGATACATTGATGATAGATATGATGGAGGGCGCTATGGGGATAAGGATCGTTATGACAGCAGAGACAGATATGGGAGCCGCGATCGCTATGTTCATGACAGGTATTGTTGCATAAAAAGTAACTCAAACACGGAGTGGTGGAATGCCATCTTTTACATATGGAATAAATCCTAACATTTGATTTGAAAGAATGGTTTGACATTGGTTCCAAATGTTCAAAAATTGTTTTTTTTTTTCTAAGTTCAATTGTTAGCTGTAATGGTAATCATGGGATTTTTTACTGTATCTACTTGCAAATAGCCTCAGCTTTCCACTCTTCATTGGAAGCCATTGGATCATTAAAAATATCGAAGCCTGAGAATCTCAAGATATGGTTCAATAGTTTTACAATGTATTGGGGCAGGGGGACAAATATTTCAGCACGAAGGATTCCAATCCCCCCAAATTCCATCTTTCCCCAGAAAAGCATATTTGCACCACCTTACCTATTATGATCTTGAGTTTTCTTACAAATATGTTAAAATGCAGCTATCCTCCCGGTGGAGAACGGCTTGGAGGTGAAAGGTATCGGGGTTCAGACCGTTACCCTCAAAACGGGTATGGGAAAGACAGAAGCTATGACAAGGAAGGAGGCCCGAGAGGAGGGAGCGGCGAAAGGTATGGAGGTGGAGGGCTCTCGCGCTACGAGGGAAGAAGCTACAGAGAGAGGCCAGCTCCTTATGACCGCCCTAAAAGGGTAGGCCGCCCATCTTCCTTTGATCGCTACTAATAATTTTATTTAAATAATGCAGCGCTTTCCCGTTCTTTTTACTATTTTTTGTTTACTAAATGAAGCGTCACACGCACGTGAACTTCATTAATGTCCAATAGTTGCGAGTGTGTGACATCATATGGTAAACAAAAAAATGTAATAAAAGAGGTGGTCAGTGTAGTATTATTTGATTTTATTTTGCTGTTGCAGTTTCACTAACTTTTGAGACTATGGTATGTAAATTCTGCGAACTCGTTTTCTTGGCGTATTTCAATTCGAATGTCACCGGTATTATGTCCGAGGATTTATTGTTGCAATTTATTTGTGTTTTGTTTTAGATTATTTGAAATTGCTTTGTTGAGGAGATATTTTCAGGGTGGAAAACATGTTCATATTAGGATACTCTCCCGGAGGATGGAAAATTATTCAATAGATAGAGAATATCTTATTAGCATGTTAATGTAGTGTGTCCATCTAATATATATGTGTCATGTGTCCCTTTAATGCAAGGCAATGTTGATGTGCAATAATTGTTGCCTCTAATGTATGGTGGTTATTCTTTAAAATTATGAATATATTGTATTTATGTATTGGCTGAGCACACTACATTGACATGTTGATGTGACGTTCTTTACTTGGCAGTTAATTTAAAAGTTAATTTTTTTTTATTTTTTTGCGTTTTTAGACAAAAAGCTAAATTTAATTTAAAGTAGGTTGTTTAGTAATTTAGCTTTTAGGTAGTTTTTTTTCAAATTAGTTTGTATAAAAAGTTAGTTTTTATTTTTTATTCAAAGTGGATAATTTTATTTTTTTATATATTTGATATTAACAAATATATGTAGTTGATAGTGGTGGTAAATAAGTTATAAATTAGGAGTATTATTGTATTTTAAAAATGATGAGAGTTTTATTAGAATACTTGGGAGTTTGTACTTTAATTTGATTTTTTGACTTTTTAATTTTTTTACCAAACAAGTACCTTTAATTTTTTTTGTATTTGTAGTCCAAAAGTAAAAAAAGCTAAGGTTGGCAATCAGGTCTAGGTCTTCAAGAGAACTCTCCCCGTGATGTTCACGACGGTCCATCGCGGCGGTTGGTAGTTGGTAAGACATGATATAATACAAACCCAACCTTGCATTGGAAGCTTTTGTCTGATTTAATCCTTTCATGGGCAGGCGGTGATTGGGTAATTTTGTTGGACATTTTGGCCCTGTTTGGGATAATAGTTTATTTATTTATTTTATTTTATTAAATATTTTTATTGTTTAGTTAAATTATTATATTTTTTTACTCATTTTATTGACTTTTTCTTCTCTCTTACATTCTCTCTACTCTTAACGTTTCCTGGAAGTTGAAAAAGTTTTTTCTTTTGGTAAAAAATAAACAAAAATAAGTTTTGAAATAATAAAAATAAATTAAACTAATAAACTGTATTTATGTTGCTTTATTTTGTTTTTAGTTATTTTATCTTTTTTTATTTCTTTTGCTTTTGCCGTTCTTTTACTCATAGTTGAGTTTCATTGGGATGATTCTTAACTGTTTTTTTGCCTCTTTTTTGATCATAAAAGAAAATGTAAAGAGATAAGAAAGTAGAATTGTAGAAGATAAAAGATAGGGATTCACAAGAAAAGCGGGAGATGCTCGTGGATGATTTTTACCGATAAGTTTTTTGATGATCAGATTAGAACAAGATTTAGAGAGAGAAACTGTAAGAGTAAATTGACAGAATTTTTGCTTGTATAATATAGTGTATATATTTGCCTTCTGATTTATTGATTATTTATAAAAAAAAATATACTTGACCCGTCTTGGGGTTTGACCCGATCTGTGTATGTTAGGTTCTCTTTCTGAGCAAGACACAATTGTCAACCTGATAGTGATATGCCATAATTATCATCTTTTCATGTCTTTCTGCAAGTTCTGTTTGCCCTGTCAGGTTGTCCACCTGCCCCCAGGCCTTGTTTGGGGTAGGTTAACATTCTCTAACACTCAAACTCAAAGATTGGTTCAACTCCTACTGACTCATTATCATATTAGCCCTTGATAAGCGTATCATGGGCACAAATAACCATGTATCAAGCCCCGAGCTCGACTTTTGAGGTCCTTTAACATGTGTTGCTTGGCACATAAATGTCAAGCAACTCTTCCTCTAGAGCTCGGCTAGGAGCCTCTTCTCCAGAGCTCGGCTAAACCGTCAAACTTGGCAATCAGCTAGACCTGCCGAGCTCCTAGCCTCTGTAGTTCGACAGAGTCCTCTAGACCACGGGACCAATCCTTATCCTCTAATGCTCAGCGTACCCTCTTTCGAGCTAGAGCGAACACCCTGAGGTAAAGAACGATGGCCAGATGGACCGGTGGCATTGTATGGCCTTCCACGTGGATGTCAGATGATTCTCTTCGTGACTTAACCTCCCTCAATAGCCCCCATCATCTTGCCGTTGTTCGGCTCCTCGAGCTACTAAAAGGCGATGAGCTGTTTTATCTCGAATCGTCGTTTTGCTTTAGGTCGGGAGGCTTGTCAAGAATGCTTGGCTGACGTGTCATTTCCCCATTTGCCAAACTCGCATGGCAACCGTTAGCTTCTACCACATTGCGTTTCCCCAATGGCCTCGTACCGCATTTATTGCACGCGTCGCCTCGCATTGAATGCGTACAGCGCCAGCTATACTTTAACGGCAGGAATGTTCGAAGCCGTTTTCCATAAATGTAATCATTTGAATTAATGACGGTTGGGGAGCTCAGCACTTTTGATCCGAGCAAAATCCTCGTTCGACTGTATTGATTTGAGGCAGGATTCTAGCTCGGCTACATTGATCTGGGCAATAACACAGCTTGACCAAGCTTTGTGCTCTTATCGGTTTGTGTTGTTCGAGCTATCACGCACCGTACGCATTTAATGCACATTAAATGCGTACGGCGCACGTCGCTCCACGCGCCATAACTGGCGCCCTTTGGCGCTTTGTTTGAACCCCCACGAGAAGCTATAAAAGGGGAGTCCCTTCTTCTTACTAACTTCTTTTGCAACCTCCACGCTCTCAGCACATATTGCTTGGGCGATTTTTGGCGACCTTCTCCAACGAGCTTCGCAGTCGTTCTCCTTTCTTCTACTCCAGTTTTAACTTCTTCCACGGGGTGTTCTTGCCTCATTAAGGTATGCTTGTACCATTCTCTTTGTTTTCCTCTCCTTCTTTCACTTCTGCTACACCACTGCCACATCACCACCGTCGCCGTCACTAGCAGTGGTGGCCTTGCTTATTTTCTATTTGTACACCTATTTATTTATGTTTACCTTCTCTTACTTCATTCGTTTGGCCCCCTTGTTTGGTATTTGAAGTGTAAATGGGTCGTCTTGCGAGATACGTTGATACGCTAGAGACCCTGGTCGAGCTTCACCGGGAATACACCATTCCCGACAATGTGACCATCTGTTAGGTCACTGATAAGGAGACTTGGACTACCGAAGAACCCGGGGCGGCTGTTTGGCCCCTCGTGGCTATCCGGGAGTCCAGGATCGAGTTTTTCCTCCCGAGCATCATGAGGGAGGCTCTATCTTTTTATCGGTTGTGCCCTGCGCAGTTCACCCTTGTAGCTATACTGAATCGTTACATGGGCATTGATCTCGGTGTTCGAGAGATTTAGTACTGCTATTTCATCTCGGAGACGGCCAAGGGTATCAACAAATATTACTTTAAGACGAAGGATGGTTGGCTAATAGTGATCGACTTGAAAAGCTCACATAAAAGCAAATTTGAAAGATTTTGTTGTGGTTGGGGGCAACTGGCAGCTCAGCCCTGGCATCTATGACCCTTGTACAAGGCTATGCTCCACGAGACCTGGGGTCCTAGGTAGCCGAGCACCCTTTCTATTTTATTTTGATTTATGTCCCCATTATTAGTCCCGAGCATTAATATCTTGTAATCTTTTTAGGGGCCTGCTGTAATACCTTGGTCATAAAGGACAGGAAAGACAGGAAGGACATGCGGATCAACTTCGCACACCTATAACGTGTGCTGAACTGGGACAGAGATGCCCGTACATTCAAGAGTCTCTTCAACGGGGTCCCTCTCCGCCCAGACGAGCTCAGGCACACGCTAGTGCCCGTGGAGGAAGTCGCAACAGAAGGAGACCAGAGCACGGGAGCTTCCACTTCCAGCGCAGTCGGTGATTGACCTTCCTCCAACTCGGCCACTCAGTCCGTGCTTGAGGCAATTGCGATGTCTCAACATAACCTCTACAACCTACTTGGCGGTCTGCCCCTGGGCTTGACACCGAGCACTTCCCAAACAGCAGCAATAGCAGCCTCAGCTTCACTCCCTAGAACGAGCAACAGTGCTCCCGCAGCGCCCCTAGCCCCACGGCTGCAACCCCGACCTGCGAGGAAGCAGAGCATGGCCTCTGAGGTGGCCGATCGGCATATCAAATGCCGAATCGAGGAAAGCCTGCCACCTCCTCCTCTGAACAGCTCTAGAATGACCGTCCCAGCCTTCAAGGTACCACTTTCCTTCAACCTCACCTATTGTGGTAAAGCCCTCACCGCGCAGGATTCAGTGTAGGCCAATCACCACGTGGTGTGGGCCTTGGTGAAGTACATGTGCCAACCCAAGGGTAAGTCTAAGTACGAGACCATCCCGGATGCCGCCATCGCCAAGCAGGCCGCCCAGCATATAATAGTAGTAAGAAACTTTTCCCGAGCTTCAACCACTTCGCTTCATGTATCCTTTTATTTTTGTATTTTGTCAACCTGACCTCTTTTTTTGCTGCGTAGGGCCTGCAAATAGGGGTCGAAGCTGCAGAGCGTTACAGCAGAGTGTAGGAGAGGTATGATCTCCTGCACGTTGAATCCCTCAAGCTCAAGGAGGACAACAAGGTTCTTCAGGCCCAGATCTGCGAGGTCTCGAAGGCCAAAGAAGATGCCGAGATTTGGGCCACCCAAGCTTTGGACTCTGTGAAGGAGAAAGAGACCACCTTAGCCTCGGTGCTCGACCAATTGGAGGAGGCGTCGAAGGTTAGAGCCGAGCTAGACAAGGCATACACCGACCTCTAAGCCCTTTACCTCCGAACAGCTAAGAAGAAGTACGAGGAGGGGTATAATAAGGCCGAGGATGAGTACGAGGCCCAGGTCACGAACCTATAGAACCCTATCTTCAAGATGAGGTGGGACGCAGCCCTCAATGCTACCTTTGTTGCTGTGGGCTTCGAACAGCGCAGAGTGGTGCCATAGCTCCAGCCCACCATCCATTTTCCTGCTCAGCTCGCCTATTTGCTCGGGGAGGCCATTCCTCCGGGCCAAGTCATGGAGGTGCCCCCTATTTTGACGGCACCACTCCATCCCCCACCTCCTCCTGGGTAAACTTTTGAAGTCCCCCCGAGCACACCTCAGATAATCTTGAGCAAGGGGATGAGTATGAGGAGCTCGACGCTTCCAACGTCAACGCTCCAGTGGATCTGACGCTCGAGGATGATGATGATCCGCCACAAGAGGAGGAGGTGATGCAAACTGAGTTGATAACCTATTGCCCAAGATTTGGTTGCTTAGGAGGTGCTACCCCAAGAGGAGCATGTGGAGCTAGTGCAAGAAGGGTCTGATCAGGTGGGTACAGCCCAGGCAGCTTAGATTACTGTTTAGTTTTTGATGTAATTCATTTGTAATTTTTGTTTAATTTTGCGGTGCACAGCCTTGTTCCATCTGTGAGGTCAGCTCACGCTATTTGTACCTCAACTTTCAATCAATGAAATGAATTTTTGTTCAAGTCTCGAGCAATGTAACTTGCATTATTTAGTTCGCTCTTACCTGACTGAGCAGAAATCCTTTGTGCATTTTGGGGTGTTTCATGCCTAATCATGCTAGGGCACGAGCTAGGTCTTATGCCTAGCCGAGCTAAGATCCTTGTGCCCAGAAGTGATCTTTTGGGACCAACTGGGTCTTTGGTGCCTAGCTGAGCTAGAATCTTTGTGCCTAGAAGTGATCTTTTGGGACCCAATTGGGTCTTTAGTGCCTAGCTGAGCTAGGTTTTATGCCTAGTCGAGCTAGGTTCAGAAGTGATCTTTTGGGATCAACTAGGTCTTTGATGCCTAGCCGAGATAGGTCTCATGCGTAGCCGAGCTAGGTTTCATGCCTAGCCGAGCAAGGTCTTGTGCCTACCCAAGCTAGGATCCTTGTGCCCAAAAGTAATCTTTTGGGACCAATTGGGTCTTTGATGCCTAGCCGAGCTAGGCTCGAGCTAGGTCTTGTGCCTAGCCAAGTTAGGATTCTTGTGCCCAGAAGTGATCTTTTGGGACCAACTGGGTCTTTGGTGCCTAGCTAAGCTAGGTCTTGTACCTGGTCGAGCTAGGTCTTATGGTCAAGTCATTTCAATATGAAGATCTCTCAACAGAAGATGTAGAAATCTCGAAAATACCATATTTCGAGATTATCATGACTTGTGCCCAGTAATGACTCTTTTAGGTCAACTGGGGCTTTTTTTGCCTAGTCAAGTTAGGGCTTTTTTATTCACTGGTGACTTTTAGGCCAATTGAGACTTTTCTTACCTAGCTGAGCTAGGGTTTTTGTGCCTAGTGGTATCCTTAGGTCAGTTGAAACTTTCTTTGCCTAGTTGAGCTCGAGCTTTTGTGCCTAGTGGTGGCCCTTAGGCCAGTTGAGACTTTCCTTGCCTAGCCGAGCTACGACTTTTGTACCTAGGGGTGACCCTTAGGCCAGTTGGGACTTTTCTTGCCTAGCTGAGCTGGGGCTTTTGTGCCTAGTGGTGACCCTTAGGCCAACTAGAACTTTCCTTGCCTAGCCGAGCTAGGCCTTTTGTGCCTAGTGGTGACCCTTAAGCCAATTGGGACTTTCCTTGCCTAGTCGAGTTAGGGCTTTTGTGCCAAATAGTGACTCTTAGGCCAATTGGGACTTTTCTTGCCTAGTCGAGCTAGGACTTTTGTGTCTAATGGTGACCCTTAGGCTAACCAGGACTTTCCTATGACATCACAAAGTTGTATACACAAGTTTTCAAAAAAGAAGCCTCCTTCATTAATATCCCAAAAAGGAGTTTACAATCCAACCTTTAGTGATTAAATTTTCTTAAGTTTTGAGCATTCCAAGGTCTTAGAATCTATTTTCCATCAATAACTTCAAGTCTGTATGCCCTAGTGCCTGTGATGGATGTGACCTTGTATGGGCCCTTCTAGGTTGGCTTGAGCTTGCCATCAAAATGGTCCTTATTGTTGAGGAGGACCTTTCTGAGCACGAGCTCGCTGATTTGGAAGTTTCTGGGGTTGACGCGCTTGTTATAGAATTTTGAAAGCTGTTAGTGGTAAGTTGCCAGATTTACCAGAGCTTGATCCCTTCTTTTCTCGGCTAGGTCTAGGTCCCGAGCAATGTTGAGATTGTTATTCTTGAATTCAAAAACTTCGGTTCAGATGATAGGCAACCCAACCTCCAAAGGCTTCATTGTCTCCGTGCCATAAGCCATTACAAACGAGGTCTCCCTTGTTAACCTCCTATGAGTGTGCGGTACGTCTATAGCATTGAGGGAAGCTCGTCCACCCACTTTCTCTTGGCTTTCTCCAGCCTTTTCTTGATTCCTAACAGGATAATTTTGTTGGAGATCTCTGCTTGGCCATTTCTTTGAGGGAATGTGGGGGTTGAGAAGTAATTCTTTATCCACAGGTTTGAGTAAACTGTCTTGAACAAGGAGCTATCAAACTGCTTTTCGTTGTTTGCAACTATGGCTCGCAGAATACCAAATCTGGTGATGACATTTTTCCACACGAACTTCTTCGCGTCCACATCTTTGATATTGGCCAAGGGCTCAGCCTCAACACATTTCAAGAAATAGTTAATTGCCACAATCAGAAACTTTTTATTGTTGGGTGCCTTAGGCAATGGACCAACAATATCTAGTCCCTATTGTGCAAAAGGCCACGGGCTTGTAATGAGGTTGAGGTCCTCAGCTGGCTACCTGTGTAGGGGTGCGTATTTTTGACACATCTCGCACTTTTTCGAGTATACCTAAGCATCCTTCTACATGTATGGTCACCGGTAGCCTTGGCTGATTGGTCTATGTGCCATAAATCTTCCACTTGTATGACCTCCGCACACCCCTTCATGTAGTTCGTATAAGAAGTCTTGGACTTCATTTGGATGAACACACAACAGATAGGGTCCTGAGAAGGATTTCTTATACAACTGACCATTATGGAATATCCAAAAACGAGCATCTTTATGCCCGATCTTGTGTGCCTCCTTTTTGTCTTCCAAGAGCTGACCATCTTTGAGAAACCTGATGATCGGGTCCATCTAGCTTGGTTCCTCTTCCTCTTGAATAGCGCATACCTGCTGCGTCCCTACCTCAATGCTCGACTTCTCTTGCTTCTAGACCTCTACTATCCTTTTCAATCCTAGCTCGGTTGCCGAGGCCAAGGTTGCTAAGGCATCTACGTGAGAGTTCTTTTTCCTGTTGATCTTCTCAATCTGCACGTCTTCAAACCCCTTGACGAGCTCGAGAGCTATGGTGAGGTAGGCAACCATCCTGTCGTCTTGAGCATTGTACTGAACTGTTAGTTGGTTTACCATAAGTTGGGAGTCGCAGAAGACCCTAAGCTTTCTGATGCCCAGGAGCTCGGTGCTTTTGAGCCAGGCCAATAGCGTTTCATACTCGGCTTCGTTGTTAGACGCTGGGAAGCCTAATCTGATGGAGTGCTCAATAACGGATCCTTCTGGAGTGACAAGAACTACTCCTGCTCCTGATCCTTTTTGGTTTGAAGTGCCATCAGTATATAACTTCCTCCACTGCATTTTTGCTTTTTTGGATTCCTCTTCCTCTTCTTCTCCTCCAGCTACGCAATTCCTGTCCTCCCCCTCAGTTCGGGCTCGAGTATGGTTGAGTCTGAGCTGATTGGAGCATCCTTCTTGGAGAATTTTGCTATAAAATTCGCAAGTACCTGTCCTTTGATTGCGATCCTCACCTTGAACTCGGTGTTGTACTCCCCAAGCTCGATTCCTTACTTGGCTATCCTCCCCGAAAAGTTTGTCTTTTGTAGCATAGCCTTGACTGGGAGGGTAGTCAGGACTATGATTCTGTGAGCTTGGAAGTAGTGTGCCAACTTTCTGGACGCCATGACCAGGGCAAGTGCAAGCTTTTTCAATGGTAAATATCTTGTCTTCGCGTTTAGGAAGGTGTGACTAACATAGTAGACTGGCTGTTGCTCGGCCTCATCAAGCCTAAGCAGAATTGCACTAGTCGAATGCTTCGAGACTGCTAGATACATGTACAGTTCTTCCCCGAACAAGGGCTTGGAGGGAAGAGGAGCCATGCTCAGATACTCCTTCAACTTTTGAAGCGCCCGAGTACACTTCTCCATCCAGACAAAATTCTTGCCTTTTTCCAACAATTGAAAGAAGAGATGGCACTTATCTGATGAACGGCTGATAATTCTGTTAAGTGCTACTGCCATCCCTGTTAGCCTTTGTATCTCTCACGATTTTCGGGGGTTGTATGTCCTGTATTGCTACTATCTTGTCAGGATCAGCTTCGATTCCTCGTCTGCTCACTAACTACCCCAGTAACTTCCCTAACTGCACTTCAAAAGCGCATTTTGAAGCGTTGAGCCTTAACTTGTCGGCCTTCAGCACATCGAAGACGGTCCTCATGTTAGCTAGGTGGCTGCTCTTCTGTGCAGTCTTGACCACCATATCATCAATGTAAATCTCAATGTTGTGCCCGAACATGGGTTGAAACATCTTCGTGACCAACCTCTGGTAAGTGGCCCCGACATTCTTCAGACCAAAGGGCATTACTTTGTAACAATACAAACCCTGAGGAGTGATAAAGCTAGTTTTCTCTTGGTCGGCTACACTTAAAGCAATCTGATGGTAACCGCGATAATCGTCTAAGAAGCTCATCCTCCCATGCTATGCTGCTGAGTCCACCAACTAGTCAATCTTGGGTAGGGGGAACGAGTCCTTTGGATAAGCTTTGTTTAGGTCAGTGAAGTCCACGCACACTCTCCATTTCCCAGTCTTTTTGTTGACAACAACGGTATTGGACAACTAAAGGGGGTAGTGTACCTCTCTAATTGCTCATGCTTCTAGCTACTTTTCAACTTCCTCTATCATAGCTTCTGAATGCTATGCCGAAGATCTCCTTCCACGCTGGATGACCGGCTTATGAGCTAGGTCGACACTTAGCTCGTGCTGCATGATCTTGGGGTCGATGCCCGACATCTTGTAGGGTGTCCAGGCGAACACCTCAATATTTGATTTTAAAAAGCTCACCAGGTCAGCCTCCTCTTGCTCGTCTATGCTTGAGTCAAGCAAAAAGAAGCGATATGGATCGTCTTCCCTTAGCATGACCTTCCTCAGTGGCTCGACCACCTTCTCTGCTAGTACCTTCCCAACGTCTTCCAGAATTGGTTTGTCTTGCATTTCTATTATGCATACTTGCTCATCCTTAGATGAACTGGCCTTACCTTTGATAGCAGCCATGAAATATTGCTTGGCTGCAGCTTGGTCTCCTCTGACCGTCTCGACTCCTTTCGCGGTTGGAAACTTGAGGACTTGGTGATAGGCGAAGGGAATAGCCTTCAACTGGTGGAGCCATGCTCTCCCAATTATGGCATTGTATGGGAAGGGTACATCCACAACCAGAAACTCATTTCTGACCTGCGTTCCCGCCTTGATCGGGAGGGTGATCCGACCCATGGGAAGGATTGGTTAGCCGTTGAACCCGACCAGGGGAGTAAAGGATTTTTGCAAATCTTCATTTTTGTGCTCCAACTTGAAGAAAAGGTCGGCGTACATTACCTCTGCCAAGCTCCCTTGGTCCATCAAGATATGCTTCATGTCGTACCTCTCGACTCGGAGAGTTATGACGAGTGCGTCATTGTGGAGGTGCTCTACCCCTTCCATGTCGGCATCAATGAAGGTAAGATTTTCAACCGAATACTCGCAGCTCGAACTCTTTCTCTTGCTTGGCTCATCTTGCCCGAGCTGAGTCTGCATCATCTCTCGTCTGTGTGCCACCTCTTGGCTTTCATTCCTTATTTCGTTCGCTGTCTCAGGCTTGAGGGCGGCATGTATAATGCTGATTACGCCAGCAAGCTTGTCAGTGGTTGCCACTTGCTCGGCTTTGGCTGCTTCATGCTCCTTAGTCTTGGTCTTCTCAACGTCAATGTACTGCGCGAGGTTCCCTGCCTTCACCTGGTCTTCAAGGAACTTTCTGAATTGTTTGCAATCTTGGGTTATGTGTCCATGCTTCATGCGGTAGGAGTAACGCTTCTTGTCATCCCTCTTGCTCGGGTCTTCGAGCATTTTTAAGGGGACAGGCAAACTATGGTTTGTCTTTGATCTGGTGAAGGAGCTTGTAGATAGGCTCTTTGAACACATATTGGCCACTTCATGGCTGACCTTCAATCCTTCTTGGTCTTTCTCCTTTTTTGCCTTCTTCTTGGTCTTCTTACCTTCCTTCTTCTCTACTCAGGCTTCCATTTGTATAGCCTGCGCAAGCATCTCATTTGCCACTTCGCCCATATCCTCTTCCACCTTCGCATATTGCTCGATCCTCATCATTAGCTCGGCTATGCCCTGGACTGGCCTCTTGGTGAGGGAGTGCCTTAATTTATAGGTCTTGTCAAACCCGAGCTTGAACGATGCGATAGCTAGCTGCTCGTTGCAGTCATCAATATCGTTGAACGTCTCCCAATAACGCCAAGCATACGACCTCAGGCTCTCGTTATCCGCCTTTTTGAGATTGAGAAAGGATTCAATCTTGCTTGGTTGCCTACTATTGGTGATGTATCTTGTCGCAAACAGCTCGGCCAACTGCTTATAGGTCCCCATTGATCTAGCTGGCAACTTATCGAACCAGCGTAGTGCAACCTCGCCCAATATGGAGGAGAATACCCTACACATTAGGGCGTCATTCCCATTCCGAAGAGCCATCGTCTCCCTGAAGTGCCATATATGACCCATAGGGTCCGTCTTTCCATCATAGAGGTTGAACTTCGGTGATTGAAACTTCTTGGGTGGGTCTGTCCCGTCCACCTCCCTTGTAAAGGGGGAGGCCGATATTTGTTCTAGCGCCCTTCTGGCAACGTCCTTAACTGATCTTCCTGAGGGTGGCTGCAGCCTCCATTCAAGCTGAAGGTGCAGCCACTGATTCGGCGCATCGGTTTACGTCCTTGCCTCAAGCAACCTACTTTGAGAATTTTCAATAATCTCTCCTTACAGGCGGAGATGCCTCTCTTATTCACAAGGCGGAGAAATCTTTACACCAAGAGCCCATGAGCTCTTAAACCCAAGTGAATCCCCTCACTTGAACAAGGCTACAATCAAGCCTCAATAATAATTTGATGAAGAAAGTGTACAAAATTAGGCTCTTTTAATGAGCAAATGAGTACAACACTATAGCACACTAATTCACTCTTAAGAAATATATCAAATGAAGTTTAAAGAGATTCTCTAAGTGTTTCTCTCAAATATGAACACGAGTATGAGATTTGAATCCATAAGAATGAGTAATAAGAGAGTATGATATTAGAGAACTTTTTAAATCATTTAAGTTTTGATAATGGGTCTTTTTATGGGCAAAAATTCGAGCTAGCCGTTGAAGGTAAAAGATATTTTAATATCTCAAGTCAAACTAGTCGTTTTAAAGTCAAATTTGACTTTCAGGACAAGTCAGTCGACTGATGTGTCTTGGTCAGTTGACTGAGGTGCCAAGTTGAAGCAATTTAAAAATTTCAGTAGCTTTTCAGTCGACTGAGGGCTTCCTTTAAGTTGACTGAATCTTAAAAGGTTTTGTTATTAGACAAAGAATAATGAGAAGTTGTTCCATAATGGGTAGACAAGCTCTTATTTATAATAAATTTAGAGAACACAATTGCAATCATACACCCACACAGACACACCAGATAATAATAATATAATAATAATAAGTTACTAACACCCCCTCAAGCTGGAGCATATATATCTACCATGCCCAGCTTGTTACATAAATAGGAGATACGCAGACCTGGTAAAGATTTAGTAAAAATATCAGCCACCTGTTCTCCTGTAGAGATAGATCCAAATGTAACAATACCTTTCTGATATTCTTCACGGATAAAGTGGCAGTCAACCTTAATATGTTTCGTTCGCTCATGAAAGACTGAATTTATGGCAATATAAATAGCATAGGTATTATCAACCCATAGTCTAGAAGAGCCTTTTAGTGAAAAGTGTAACTCTGTTAAAATCTGCTGAAATCACATAATCTTAGCAGTCTCTAATGCCATAGCTCGGTATTCAGCCTCATCATTAGACCGTGATACCACAGTCTGTTTCTTACTCTTCTAGGAAATCAAATTTCTACCAACAAATATAGAGTAACTAGATGTGGATCTCCTGTCAAATGTACATCTAGCCCAATCAGCACCAGAGTACCTTTTCATTCTCATATGGCCATGATCAGAGAACTGGATTCTTTTACCTGAATTTTTGTGTAAGTGCCGAAGAATACGTAACACTGCTTGCCAATGGGGAACACGGGGATCAAACAAAAATTGACTCACTACACTCACTTGATAAGCAATATCTGGACGAGTCATGGTAGTAAGATAATTATGCTGTCCCACTGTACGTCGATATTGTTCAGAATTCGGAAGAACCACTTCTTCTTTCGACTCTAGCTTGACATTAGACTCCATAGGCGAGTCCACTCTTTTAGCATTCATATATCATGTTCACTCCAGAATATCAAGAACATATTTTCGTTGATAAATGACCACACTTTTAGTATTATTGGTTACTTCAATACCCAGGAAGTATTGAAATTCACCAAGATATTTGGTCTGGAACTTAGTACCCATAAATCATTTAAGTGCAACAATCCATCAACTGTCATTATCGACAATAACAATGTCATCCACATAGACAACAAGTAATATGCAACCTACAGAGGTATGTCGAAAAAATACAGTATGATCTTTTGCTGACTGCCGAAGGCCAAATTCCTGGACAATTGAGCTGAAACGGCCAAATCAGGTTTTAGGAGTAGGATTGGCATTGGGGCGGGGTAGGGCCGGGGATTAGTTCTCTCATCCCCGTCCCTTATTTGATCGAGGTGGGGACGAGAGAAAATATCGAGAAAATAGCGAGGAACGGGGAAGGTGCAAAGATATTTCGGGTATAATTTTTAAGGTTTAAAAGAGTAATATTAATAAAAGTTATAAATAATATAATAAATAAAAAATAATAGTTGATGGATTAATATAACTAAATATATAAAATAAAAAAAATAAAAAAATAGAGATAAATATAATATTTTACCTTTATTATATTTGTAAAATATATATATTTATACATATATTAATATTTTAAAAATATTTATTTTATGTAATCGGGGGCGAAACGGAAAAAAATAAGACAAAAATGATAAATACCGTCTTCACCCCGTTTGTTATTGAAGGCAAAAAAATTCATACAAAACAAGACGAAACAAAACAGGATCAGAGTGAGACGGAAGAAATTGTTATCACTACTTCTAAAATCCAACCAACAAATGTCTTGGGAGACTCACGTCACTCCAACTCCTTGTCGGATGTTTGGCATAGCTATTGAATGTAGTTTTTAATTTTTTTATTATTAATTTTATTTATAAATTATAAATATTTTTAAACAATAACAATTTCTACTACAATTGGTAACTATTTATAAAATTATGAAATTATAAAATCTCTACATTTGTAACAATTTGTAATTTTAATTATAAATGATGAAATTATAAGATCTCTCAATAGAATTTTTCTCTCTCTTTGATCTCTACATTTTTTTTCCTCACTCAAACAAAAAGCTAGTAAGCTTATATATAGCATTAGAAAAATAATATAATAAATTATCAATATTAGTAATATTAATTTATGACCATGACCCACATAAATTTATCAATAATTATATAGAATAATAATGATTTATTATTCATAAAATAAAATAACTGATGGCCATTTAAGCCACATTATAATCCTACATAAATATTATAACTCCAAAATAATATAATGACTAATTTTTTTTAATTAAAATTCTCAAACAAAGAGTACCTATTAATTTATATATATATATATATATATATTTTACGCTTTATTATTTTGACAGGCTGAGACATAAGTCAATAACTAACATTTCCGCCAATCGCGCAGCAAATTAGCAATGCCAAAAAGGAAAATATAAAAAGAAGCTTAAGTGGGGAAAAAAGAGAGTAGAAGAACTGATTAGTCAAACACTCACAATGGAAGCTATTTCACAGCTCAATATTTATCAGTCAATGTGGGTCCATTTCTTTTATAGATTATCAAACCTATTTTTGTTAGGTTATTAATATTTTTTTTAAAAGTAAAAATAAAAATAAATATAAATATTATCAAAACGAAATCTTAGTACTGCAGTTCTTCAAAAAATTACACAATTGTATCGGTAATTTTTCATGTCTCGTCCCACATTTGTATGTTTTTATTTTGTTTTGTACAATTTTTTTCCGCCTATTTTGTACTATTTTTTTGCTGCACCTCCGGTTATATTGATTATATATATATATATACAATTTATTTATTAAATATAACAAAATAAAAATAAAAATATATTTATCTCTTATTTTCTTTTACCTATTTCTGTTTTTAAAATGTTAATTATTTATCAATTATCATTTTTCTTCTAACATATTAATTCTTACAACTCTCATTAACATCAAGTTTTTTTAAGATTTGCAAACTTTCTTTTATGTCCATGCCTCCATTTTGCTCCAAAATTTTCTTAAACTCCCCTTCTCCATCTCCGTACCTTCCTACTCCAATAAAATACACTCACAATGAATACCACAAATCCGTTTCCATCCTATCTCATTGACATTTTTACGGCCCGTTTGGCTACCTTAGCCTTATGATTTTTTAGCTAAAAAATCACTAAAAAACTAAAAAATTAAATTAAAACATTAATTATATAATATTATATTCAAATTCATGCAACTTTTAAAATATAATAATACTATTTGATGAGTAGATATTTTGTTACTTTCTTTTAACTGACTAGGCAAGTACGTAGCAAATGATGTGAAACCCACTTTCATAGGCTAGGGCAATACTCAAGATTTCTTATAAAAATTAGAGAAATGAAAGCATCAGGTAACTTTTTTTCTTCTTCTCCAAATTCTCTAAAATTTTTAATTTTATCACATTTAAAATCTGACTTGATCATCATAGGGTTTTTGACCGGCACCATACCGGTGCCATCCAAAGTTAATTCCTCATTTTGCAGGTCATCGGGATGAGTTTAGCCATACAAAAATCAAACATCAACACCTTTTATTCGTAACTTATTTACTACCACTACTAACTACATATAATTGCTAATATCACATGCATAGAATGACAAAATTGTCAAAATAACCTATTTAAAAACTAAGTTACCAAACAACCTATTTAAATACAATTTAATTTTTCAATTAAAAATATAAAAAAATAAATAAAACTAATTGCCAATCCGGGCGTTAGCCTCACCTCCTGCATTTAATTGTAGACCCACACTAATGTGTTGCATATCCTATGAAAAATTGTTACCAACTTTTATTCGCAGAAAGGAAAAAATAAACGAGCCACATTTTCTGTTGCTGGACCAAACACAACTTATAGTGGTAGAGCCCTATAAATATTTATCAAATGCCCACGAGCAAACTGCAAAGTGCCTTTGAAGCGCCACGCAACCTTATTTCGAGGGTATGGAGAGTAATTATTCAATTATAATTATTTCGTGCCAAGTGTTTTTGAAGTATTATATAACATTATTTATATTATGCTTCTAAATAATATTGATAAATTATTATCAGGGCTGACAAGGCAGCTCCGCCTAGGACTTTCAAATTTTGTTCAAAAAATAAGATTCAAATCTAGATAAAATTTTTATACTAAGTTTAAAAATAATTTTTTTTAAAACTTAGCCTCAATCAAATAAAAGACTCCTAATTACTTTGATTATAATTTTATCAAAATTTATTTAAGTTAGTCGTTTAAATAGCGAATTTAAAATAAAATTATTTTATTAGTAGATGGCTCAAATTAGATCTAATCTTTCAAAAACAATTACTGAGGGAAATGAAAAAAATTGTTTAAAGTGCTAAATTACTTAAAAATGATAGATTTTTTTTTAATTTATGAATTATCTGTAGAATATTATTGAATGAAATGTGAGGAGAATAAAGCTTAAGTGATATTTGGTGAAGTTATTTTTTTATATTTATAACTTTAAATTATTTAGTTTTTTTAAAAAAAATTCTATGGTTATTTGGTTATAAAAAAAGTCAAAAAATTTCTCTCTTTTTTAACCAAATAACAATTTTGAAGAGAAAAAAAATAAGTAACATTAAATACACATATTATTAAATACCAAAAACATATAAGCTAGGAAATATGTTTAGATTTTTACGTTTTTCACAAAAAAAAATGAGCAAAAAGACTAAAAGATACAAGAATAAACATTTTAACAAAAATTTTGTAGAATTCATGTAAAAAAAATCTTAAAGTTGATTTTATTTGTTTAAAATTTTTGTCCATAAAAAATTTATGAGGGCTCCGTTTAAAAATTTACCTAGGATTCCTAAAAATTCAGGGTCGGTCCTAACTATTATTAACTAGGTAAAAATAAAAATAACTCACTTAGTATACATAAATACATCAAAAAATACCACATAACATCACTTATAAATAGTAATCCAAGAGTACCTTATAATTAGGCAGAAGCAAGAGAGACAGTAAAAAAAAAAAAAAAAAAAATGTCAAGTAATTTACAACATTTAGAAAATGATTAAGATTCACTTAAAGTGTTTTACATCCTATTAAATATGCATCTACACCCTAAAAATTATTTTAAGATAAAATTCTGAATATTTTTTTTAATTACATAAATTTTTCCTTTAAAAAGATAAATGTACAACAAGATCAACACTTCTTCTTTTGAATGGATTCAGTGTTAGTGTTAATTATAGTTATATGTTTAAGTGTCAAACTATTTGTGTTTATTTTATGTTTTTTTGTTTTGCGAAATGGTGTTCGTAATTTGATATAGAATTTGTAGGGTTCTTTTGAAATAAACAAATAATAAACAACAATGGAGAGATAAAATTTATAAAATAGTCAGAAACACAGAACAGAGAGAGATAAGGTTGGGTAAAGGAGAAGGCTAATTGAGTATGGACTACTGGCAGTATGAATAACGTTTTGGCTCTCTAAATATGATATCTCGAAAGCATCACTATCTCTCATATTTATAACACTCGGAGGAGTAATGTTAGGATTTGGATAGAATTTTTTAAGAGATATAATTAGATCATAAAACGTGATCTCGAGGAATTAAGGGATTCTATCCGACAATCAACCAGGTAGTATTCTACTCCAACTCAACTAGGTCGGCCGACAGGTGCCCCATGGGTATCCGACCCACTTGGGTTTAATACCCGACCTACTCGGGTCGAGTGACTCGAGTAGGAGGGTTCTATAGTCCGACAAATTATTTCCTTAGCCACCAAACCACATGTCTCCCAACGTTCCGTGCAAAATTGTACTGCCATTGTTTTCATTGTCTCTGGGACAGTCTTTCGATTCTCAGAGAAATCTATAATCATATAGTCTGTGCTATATTTTAGTTGTTTAGTCTGTGCTAAGCCAAAGAGTCGGTGCTATGTCATCATAATTTGGTAGTCAGAGCTACGTTACAGTATGTGCTGTCTTCACGTCCCGTGTCGTGAAAATAATACAGCCTGTGCTGTCTTCATGGTTGTGCTATGGTAATAATACAGTCTGTGCTGTCTTCATAGTCTGTGATATGGTAAGTAATCAGAGCTACTGTCGTAGTCAGGGTTACGCTTCACAGTCTGTGCTATAAACTGTCTTCATTCGTAGTCAGGGCTACGCTTCATAGCTAGGGCTATGGAATGTCTTCTGCCTCTGCACGATGAATAGCGAGATTAGTTGGTCGAGTTTATATGGGGTCCCATCAGCTCGGATCCCTAGTAATTTGAGCCACCAGTGAAATGAGAAATTTATGTCATCACCTAAGTACCTGGGTTAGAGTAGTTGACACTGGTTAAGTGAAAAAATACCCAAGCGGCTTGGGTCATGA
>JAOTRH010027631.1:0-21430 GCA_034768845.1 Heliamphora exappendiculata | reverse complement strand
CCCCCCCCCCCCCCCCCTTAATCAAGCATCTATCTCTCCCCCTTTTCGTAACAAATTAACAAATACAAAAAAATAAAAAATAAATAAAATAAACAAGTCTTTTTGAGTAAGGAGCTAAATTAAAGAACAAATACAAAACTCAAGCATATTCAATATGTTTGAAACCACAAAGTCTACAAATTGATAAAAACAAATACACACAGAGTTCAAGATAATCTATGTTCATGTATGGAGGAATAAAATCAGAGTAGATTCTATATGAAATAGTGTGCGTGTGACTTGACACGATTTCAGACTCTAAAATCAAATCATGTATGGGATCTATATGGTTGAGTTACATTTTCTTTTCAAAATGTAAGAAGTTTACAAAGTTAAATTAGTTTTGATCCAGTTCACTTTATAGAATAACTCCCTCTCAATGAAAGACTGCAGATTTTTCTTTTTTTCTCTATTTTTTTGCCTTTTCTTTTCTTTTTCTTTTCATGCTTTCATTGACAGCTTTTACACTAATACGAACAAAAAAATAAGGTTCGCATAAGTAACCATTTTTTCAAGCCAAACTTACAAAAACAAAAGAAAGTGAGAGTTTAAATGTTAGGTTCAAATGGGTCGCCACTATGTGGTCATTTTGTGAAAATAATTAAAAAACTAAAAAATAAGAAAGACCCATAAATAAATTTGATCCCAAATTTGGAGGATCCTTACATCTATCAACGTTTAAGTGGTGTATAGAATAGACTCATCTCAAAATACGTTCCAAACCACTATGAACTAGTTTAACTAGAAACCAATGACATGAAATTAATCTCAATAACAAAACAATGGAATTTCAGTCAAATAAAAATAATGCACAAAAATGTTACTCAAACCTTAATAAAGTTTCTCACAAATATTTTTATATTTTTTATTTTAAGGATTCAAAAAATATAAAAAAAAAACTCAAACAAGCAAACCCAAAAAAACGCAACAAGACTCATAAAAAAAACTAAAGACTATGGCTAGCTAAAAGGCTATTAAGATCACCTTTTCTCGCCTACACTTTCTTAATTTTCAAATGCCCAGGTTCTGATATAGAAATCTAAGTTTTCCAAGGTTGTTGTGACATGTCAAATGTGAATCAATTTTGTTCAATCAATCTAGTGCAGTGAGGTCTAATGTATCCCTTTATTCCACAATGATAACAAATAGACATAAAGAATTTATTTCTATTCACATTCATGCAGTTTAGATGTATATGACCAATAATACCACAATGATGACAAAAAGAAATGAATTTAACATTTCTTACCACACCATGCTAAATGTTGGTTCTAGCCATCTAATTTTTTTACTTTCCATTGATTTGTGTTGAAGAACCAACAGTTGTTCTTTTTGAACTCATTACTTTGGCTATTTCTGCTTTCACAAACTTTAGCATAGACTTAGCTTGAGTTGGCTAGCCAACTTTTTCTTTATCTTTTGTCGACTTGCTTGACGAAGCATCAATAAAATTGTCACGTCCCAAAACACAGGTTACATGAACCACTCTAGAAATAATCCATTTTGTGATACCAAGATCCACCAAAACCAGTTGAACCTGAACGGGTCTAAGAACATAAACCAAAAGAGAATTCAAAACTTTTGAAAAACGCACCTCTGATGATTTATTTTAGGCAAAATAAACACCCAAAAGAATATGGTCAAGGTCCCCTAGAGCCAACATTTAAAACAAAGCAACTAAAGTTTTCAAAATCTACCCCGACTGCTTGATCGGTCTAAAGACCATTTGAGCGGTCCTCGCCTGTGCTGAGTTCTTTCATCCGCCTGTAAAACAATCGAAAGTTCATTTCGACCACTCGAGCAGTCCATCGAGCGGTCTGACTCTAGACCATTTTTCAAAATTTAACTTTTGAAACCCAACACTTAATTATTTTCTAACCTTTTTGAAAACCTTTAATGCATAACCAAGCAATCTAAAACATACTAAAATAAGGTTCAAAACCTTCCTCGAGGCACAAGGTTTGACATTAAACATAAAACTAACAAAAAATCATTTGTTATAACATCGAAATCAACCAATTGAAAACCATTTCATACAACTATAAAACTAAAACAACCAACTCATGGTTCCTTTCATCCTCATACAAACATGCATGCATCGTGCCACCCTGTTCCTAAATTTTTTTTTTGCCTTTTAGCCTAGAGAAAGAATCCTTTTTAGAAACAAACACATTTCCTGGTATCTTATGAATACCCTTGGCGGTTAAAGTTATATCCATATTCTTTTCCAGTTTACAAAGTTTGGTTCCGTTAGTTTGTTTTCTTTGAGTATAACTGGGAGTGAATTAAAAGTCATTTTAATATTAAAAATCACATAATTAAAAATCATTAATTATGATGAGAAAAAATTTTAAATTTTATTTTAAATTGGTTCCCTTTACAATTTTTTTCTTAAATAAATCGCCAGCAGCCTGATACCCTGTGAATAGCATGCCTCGATCGGAGGACGTCTACTATCCATTGTTTATCCTGACAGGCCAATTCCTATTAATTCTATTATCTAGACAACAGACCGTGCTAAGTAAAATTAAATAGTTGACATAACTTTGGTTCAGTAAATAATAGTAGTGACTTAGATTGAGAGAATACTATTATTTACAGCTAAGTGCTAACCACCACCTAATCCCGAATCAATCGTTTTGCAATGAACTATTCAAATGGAGAAGTGATCTACACTAACAATTATCCAGAATTATCCCTGAAGGAGATTCATACCGGCAATATCGCAATTAATTCTGTTCAATAGAGAGGAAGGCCTTACTGCCAACACGCAAAATTAATTGCATCACCTACGAACTGATGATGGAGACCGCATGATTTATCTGTGAATAAATCTTCTCTCGCACTTAGTTTTTTAAAATATTTTTTAGGACTATAAAAACTATTTAATTAAAATAAATTTATTAATTTTGAAAAATCACACGATCCGAAAGATTTTGACTTTTTTTAAATCATCTTTTTCGTGTTTTAATGTGTAAAAAAAAATTAAATGCATAATTTTTCCTTTCTTTTACAACAAAGGTATTGAATAAAGGCATTCAAGTACTATTTATTACATATTTTTAAAAAAATAACAATTTATTAAAATTAAAAATTTTCCATTTAATTAACCCAAGAAATCGAAATTAATTTATACGTTTTTTAAGATATTTGATTTATTAAAAAAAAGCATCTTAAATGTATTATTTTGTAAAAAATAAAATATCTAAAAAAAATTTATTTAATTAAAAAAAAATATTTTATTTTTCTTTACAAAAATTAATTAAAATAGAATTTTCTCAAATTAATTAAAATAAACAGAAAATATAAAACCAATTTTTATTATCTGCACAGTTTATATAAATAAACAAACAAGATAAATATTTTCCAATTTTATGATCGATGTAAAACTCTATCGAGTTTCAAGTTCTTGTAATCAGATAGCTTTCAGTCTTTCAATCGCTATAGAAAACTATTTATTCTTGTCAGAGTTGAACAAGAATTCAATCATTCGCAGTGTTATAAATATACAACACTTCTCAATCAAAACATAACAGAAAATAGCCTTCGAAGCTGCCTCAAACAGCTATCACCACGGGCCACCCGCCGGCGCTACCGGCAGCACTGCACCAACTTCTTTCCGAGGCTTTTTTGACCTCTTCTCGAACTTCGTTTTCATCCTTATTTTTTTTGAAATGTAGTTAACAAAATATACTATTTTTTTTAAAAAAAGCTCCTGTTCCAAAATATCATGAAATATGGCTTTCGATGGCCGTTGAACTACCACTACAGCTACTGCCGCGTCGCCTGCTGTGCTGGCAACTTCCCGAGGCCGTTCTGGCTTCATTCGAACTCCGTTTTAATCCCTATTTTTTATAAAGAAAATAGCTTACGAAATATATTATTTTTTTTGTAAAAACTCCTGATTCGAAAATAGCTTAGAAATTGCCATCGAAAACCTCCAAAGAAGCTACCGTCGCTCACTTGTGCCGCCCCGACTTGCGCCGCTTGTTTTGCCTTCCTTTCATGGTTGATTCGGCTCCTGTTTTACACTATTTTTAGCACTAATATCCAGAAATATGATGCCTTGAAGAACGCCTCAAAATGTGAGACCCTGACCCTTTTTTTGGCGTTTTTCGACGCACGTTTGGTGTTTTCATCGCTGCATGTTTTTACGAGTTTAGATGCATGACCGGGGTTAGGTATGCATGCATGGTAGGTTCCTGGGGCCGTGGGGTGTTGCAGCGCAAATTTTAAAAATTTTCAAAAAATGATATTTTGGAAGCCTATAAATATCTGGAGTTAGATATTTTTAAAAGATATTTTCAAAACTTAACTCTTAAGTTTTTTTCTTTTTCTCTCTATCTTCTCTCTAAGTTCTCGGGGGCTCGGGGCTCGGTTTTCGATAATCAGACTACGAATTCTTGGTATTGGCATCGAGGGCCATGCAACCATTCGATCAGATTTTCATTCTAGCAAAGCTCGGTTATACACGTGGATTGAGACGCCAAGTTTTGAACTCACCGAAGTAGGATTCTAGACCTGTATGTTTTATAAGGGTGCTACGTGTAATCAGGTGTATTTTTACCGATCGGATTGTTGTAGATTTGACTTTGTATAAAAATGGATTTTGGGCTTAAAAATCTATTTTTCATCGTTTTCGGTAGTTGGAATCGAGTTGTGATGGTTTCTTTTGAGACTTTATGGTAGTTTTAGGCTTGGGTATGCTCGTGGGTATGAGATTTGGTGTTTAGAGGCTTTGATTTAGGGCTTATACATGTTTTGGGGCTGAAAATCTGTTCTTTTTTCCCAAGAAACCGAGACTGGTGTGCGACGGATCGATTGGTCTTTTAACCAATCGATTGGTCTGGGCAATTTTAGAAAAAAATTACATTTTTAAAATTAATGTATCTCCCTTATCCGAACTTGGAATGGGATCGTTCTTGTGCTCAAATTGAAGCCCCGGAAGTCTTCTTTCCAATGACACCGCTCTCACTTTAAAATTATTTTTGTAGAAAAAGTTATGAGCAAAAGAGTGAAGATATGTCAAGATTTCTCAAACGTTTTTCACCCGTTTTTTGGCCGAATGTTTGGGAAAAGGTTATTTTTCATCCTTGTGAGCCGTTTTGACAAAGTTTCTTGTTTCTTGGGGTGTCATGGGCTTGTGTTGGACTCGTGTGGGTGTCGTGGGCTTGTGTGGGTCCGTTTTTGTCGTGTTAGGGCCTTAGGAGTTTGTTGGTGTTTTTTGGTTTGGTGGTTAGTTCTTTGGTTTTCAATTGGCGTCCTATGGTATTCAATTGATTAATTTATAAGAATTAGTCTATTCAAATACCTGTGAATTTTTTTGGGGTTCGATTTGTTGTGTGATGGCTTCGGGAGTCGTGTGGTGGCCTTTCGGTCGATTGGGTTATGGGGCTCGATCGACTGCTCTCCTCTAGTGATTTTTAGTTGATTGGATTATGGGGTCCTGTCAATTGAAGTCGCAGAGAGGGTGTTGGTCATTTCATGCGGGGTGTTGCTGCACGGTTATATGCGTTGTGGTTTGTGCATCGTTGCGTGTGGGGGTTTGGTTTTGTTTCTTGGTTTGAGGTTTTCTCTTAGCATTGACCGCTCGAGCGGTGGTCGTGCACTCGAGCGGGCTGGTGGCAGAGTGTTAGGTTGATTGGTGACTGCTCGAGCGGTGGAGTGGCATAGTTGTATGTCGGTAGGGGACCGCTCGAGCGGTGGTTGTGCACTCGAGCGGGGTTGTGGAAGTGTGCTATGTTGGTTGGGAATCGCTTGGGCTGTGCTGACCTCCGGGTTAGGTTTTGGTTTTGGTTTTCTGTATCGTTGGTTGTTCTGGTGTGTGGACGGGTCCCGATTTGTGGATGGTTCATTCGGGTATCGAATGACGGTGTGCATAGCATGTGATGTCGTGTCGGGTTATGTGACGGGTGGCGTCATGTTGTGAAATTATATATGACTATGTGCGTTTATAACTGGCTTTGTACATTTATAACTCTAGTTTATTTATGTGCGGATTGTGTAAGTGAATTACATAGGTTTGATATCGTTATGTGTAACGTTATTTATGCTTTAAAATCCAGAGTTTTATATGCATGTGACGTGATTTGTGGAACGTCGTATTGATACATGGTTATATGTTTTAAATCCTGGTTTAGGTTTGTATATGTGTATGAAATGGATTAGATGAATCTGTGATCCAGTAGATGTAAATCCTGGTTAATGATGCACGTGTGCGTGTGTAGGTGTATGAGGTAGGCTGTGAAAGCCGGTGTACGAGGTAGGCTGTGAAAGCCGGTGTACGAGGTAGGCTGCGAAAGCTGGTGTGTGTGCGATATCTGACGGATTGAAACGAGATCCTGACGAAGCATGGGTGTGTGTGCAATATCTAATGGATTGAAACGAGATCCTGATGAGGCATGAGTGTGTGTGTGTGTGCGATATTTGAAGGCTAAAATGAGGTCCTAAAGAGGCACGCGTTCATGGATTGCATGTATTTCATTTTGGGACAGATAGACCAATTTTCTTAAAACTGTATTATCGGCCTACGGGAGTCGAAATATTGTATTATCGGCCTACGAGAGTCGTAATACTGGAATCATTTTCAAGGCTCTGATGAGTCAAAAAATGGTTTTTATCCTCGCTTTTCCTTGCATGTGAAAATGGTTTTCTGGCTCTGGTGAGTCGTGATCTAAAATTGTTTTTAAATTATTTTAATAGCTTGAAAGAGAGTCAAAATTTACACTTCGTTTATCGAGCATGTTTAGCTTATACTGCATGTATTGTTTAGAATCTGCTGAGCTTTGGCTCACGGTGTGGGATTTATTTTTCTCTAGGTACTGGTCCAGGAGGTTGATCAGGAGGTGCTAGAGGAGGTGGAAGAGCTGTTGTCTTCCCTTTTTGTTCTTTTGTTATATGTATGCTTCTAACATATTTTTTGGCGTTGGAGCCTTGTAATGTTGTCGTTCGACGTTTATATATAATGCATGTATGGTTTATTTTGAGAGTGTATTCTCGAGTTGGGTTGTTGTTTGGTTGTTTATGGGTATTTCACGTGATCTGGAGTTTGGGGTGTAACACAAAAATAGCCCCAAAAAACCTTAAAATCGAGCCCCGAATGGCCCCGAACAACTTACTATTCGCCGCCCTTATTGCCGTCTGTTCTGACTTGTTTTTGTCCACGTTTTTGCTATGTTTTTTGACAGTTTTTTAGCTTATTTTACTGCTATTTTGTGTTTAAAAAATACACAAAACCTATCCAGAAAAAGTTGCAAAATTGAGCCAAAATGGCCCCCGAGTCGTCGGCTAAAGCTGCCGCCGATGGATTGTTTTGCAGCCCCTTTTTGCTGCGTTTTCAGACATGTTTTACTACTATTTTTAATTAAAAAAATCTGTAGAAAACTTACCAAAAAAATTTATTTCAAAACCGTGCAAAAACCATCACGATTGTGACCCAAAACACCCGAAACCACCGTTGGAACCATTGGTTGTACCGCTGCCTGTTCATCGTGTTATTAGACATTCAAACCTATTCTTAAATATTCTAAAATATCTAAAAACAATAATAAAATCAAAGGCTCACATTTGAAATAAAAAATCTTAAACTATCACGATCAACCCTTGTGATTAAAAAAATCATCATCCACATATTTAATCAAACATGAAAGTAATGACGATCATAAAATCGGGATTAGAATGCTTGCAAAACAAAATTTGTACAGTTCTAAATCTATTCGACCACTCGATTAACCGTAAACATAATCAAAACGGCTCTAATATCAATTATTGGAGGCAAACTGCCAAGATCATTTATTTAAATACGATTTTTCAATAAAAATTTACTAAATAGATAATCACCTAAACAAGCTCCAAATTAAAACTTTTTGATATCGAATGATCAAAATAAAACCTGTACTCCCAAAGTTAGATTCGGGATTATACCTTTTGAAATCTGGTAGATTGATTTTGGTTACTGCAACAACCACGAATGTGAATTCTTCGAGTTAAAATCCCGATCAAACCTTCTACTATATTCCCGATGCTAGTCATGAATGTAAAGTGGGTTATGATCCATCGTGAACGTTAACCTACTAAACTGATCACAATAGAAAATATGTAAAAACCCTAGTCTTGAAAGATGACTTATGATTTATGTTTAGTATAACCACATATATATAGAGTTACAGTAGGGACCTGTAAAGTAAATATGACTTGAGTTTCTAATGTAATTATAAAAATTCATCTGCCCCTGAGATAATATCATAAAAACATAAATTACAATTCATACCACTAAAGAATTGTAATTGCACTTCTAGCCATATTGTCAAAATCGATTATTCAAGCTCTTATTATTAAATGCTTAACTTATCCCCACACGTTAAGATTTTTGATACCCGCTAATTAAATTTAAGTACTGGTAATTTAATTTAATCAGCTTCTTAAAATTCCTTAAACTCTTCCGCTTAACTTATTTGCTGATCGAAAAATTAAATCCACCTGTAGGGTTTGATCTAGTCAAAACTTATAAGCTTTCTTAAGGGGGTATCATCAATCCCGAACAATCAGGATGTGAATTCTGTCAATAATTAATATTTACCATATAATTAATACCGCTATCCAACTCACTGGGGCTATTGACCCATAAAAGATTGCACCCTCTAATAAATTAAAACAACTAATATTAAACATACGCAAAGAATAATTATTTTTGGATTAAGAGTATAAGTACTCATAATAACTTTGGGATAGAAATTAATTTATATAATCAGTATAAAATTAATTATCCCAATGTGGTTCTATTCAACACACACAAAGTGTACTAATACAAAGAGTCAGAACAATAGACGACGCTATTATATGTTTTTCGTAATCAAGACAAGCCTACTAAAACTCTGTACTACAGTCGTTCCAATGGTTTGTCTAATTTTATCTAAACTATGAACAAAAACTTATATTCTGTAAGAACCTATAATCTGGTCTTCTGTGTGTAAACTGTACTCCACACACCAGATTAAATATTGTATAGAATAAAGGACAAGTATGCATAACAGTAAAGAAATGATATTGCATTTATTACTCATTAAAATTCTCATAAAATAGAAAAATAATTTTATTAAAAATAAAATTAAATACTAAAACCAAGTAAAATTCATGATTTTTAGTATACAACCCTCACAGGTTGGCCACGTATTTGCTAAACATCAAGCAAACAAATGGAGAATCACTTAGGGACTACATGCCCAGGTTCAATGCAGAGGCACTCCTGGTCGATGATGTAGACGACAGGGTGGCCCTGGCAGCGTTCAAGGGAGAGCTATAGCCCACAAAATTTTTATTCTCTCTGTCCAAGACACCACCTGAGAACATGGCCGAGATGATGGCCAAAGCTCAATGGCATATGAATGCAGAGGATGCGATGAGCGCAAAGAAGGAAAAAGCCAGGCTCGAACCAGAGAAATAGCCCGAGCACCAACGGCCAAATGAGGCCGATCGACCAAGGAGGCCCAAGGAAGATGAACGGGGGAATCCCAGGCACTCGGACAACAAGAAATCCCGAATTCCATCTAGCCAGTTTCAAAAGATATGCCCCCTTAAATACACCAATTGATCAGGTCCTGTTGCAGATATCAGACAATCCTAACCTGAAGTGGCCTAAAAAGCTAAAAACCACGCCATATCGAAGAAACTAGGACCAGTATTGTAGGTTTCACATGGATCATAGGCATACCACGGAAGACTACTTTAATCTGAAAGAGCAGATAGAGGCACTAATCAAAAGGGGTCAGCTTCGTCGGTTCGTGACCGACTGACCAGGGAAAGAAGAACCAAGGAAAGCACGGGAAGAACCTCTAGCGGATTGGGAAATAACTGGAGAGGTTTAAGAGATATTCAATAGATTTTTCAATGGCAAAGACATCGGTTCATTAAGAAAGGTTCATTCGTGAAAGTTGAAAGTCGAGTATTGATAGAGGTTCTCACCACCGGACGCTTGGTCAGAAGCCAGACGGATGCAAGAGAGAGGTAATCACCTTCTCGGAGAAGGATGGCGAAGGAGTTCAGCATTCACATGATGACCCTTTAGTGTTCACGATGGTGCTGGCCAACTATTGATTGCAACATATGCAAATTGATAATGGGAGCTCGGTGGACATTCTGTTCCTAAAAGCCTTCGAGCAGCTGAACATTGACAGAAAATCGGTTGACCCAAGTCAGATCCTCGCTTGTGGGATTTATTGGAGAACGAATCCAACCGCTAGGAGCAATCGAGCTTCCCCTCACCATGGGGGTCAGTCCGAATCAATCTACTCGGCACGTCATGTTTTTGGTGGTCGACTGCCCTCAATCTCTTCAAGGCAATTACATCCACATTCAGTCTAACCAAGAAGTTCTCGACCCCGCATGGGGTTAAACAACTCAGAGCTGATAAGATCACCGCAAAGAATCACTAACCATTGAGACTTTAGAATCTTGAGAACAAAATAAAGGGGAGAGACCTAAACCAGTGGAGCAGCTCATCAGTCTCCCTCTCAGCCCCAGTCGACCAGATCAGAAGGTGTTCGTAAGCAGTCTCCTACTTGAAACCAAGTAAAAGCAGTTGATGCAGTTGCTAAGGCAACACCATAAGGTGTTCACCTGGACACACAAGGATATGCCAGGCATACGGGCGGAGGTTATGGAGCATAGGCTCAATGTGAATGCAAGTTACAAGCTAATTAAGCAGAGTCTGAGAGTTTTTGCCAAAGAGCAGAATGAGGCAATCTTCGCTGAAGTCAACAAATTGCTAGAAGTAAGGTTTATCAAAGAGGTATAGTATCCAGACTGGTCAGCCAATGTTGTTCTGATGAAAAAATCCAATGGTAAGTGGAGAATGTGCGTGGACTTCACCGACTTGAACACAACCTACCCCAAATATAGCTATCCCCTGCCCAGGATCGATCAGTTGGTGGACTCCATAACGGGGCATGAACGACTCAGCTTTATGGATGCCTTCTCAGGATATAACCAAATTAGGATGTACTCAGCCAACCGAGAAAAAACGTCCTTCATAACTGACCGATGGCTCTACTGCAAGAACATCATGCCCTTTGGCCTTAAGAACGCAAAAGCAACTTACTAGTGCCTAGTGAATCATATGTTCAGAGATCAACTTGGGAGAAATATGGCAGTTTATGTAAACGACATGCTGACCAAGAGTAAGAAGGCCAAAGACCATTTAGTTGACCTCGAGGAGACCTTTCGAGTACTCAAAAAGTACAATATGAGGCTGAACCCAGCTAAATGCACTTTTGGCGTCACCGGGGGCAAGTTTCTTGGCTTCATGGTAAGCCAGGGGGGAATAGAAGCATATCTAGAGAAGATCAAAGAAATTAGGGGGATGCACCTCCCACAAAATACGAAGGAAGTGCAGAAAATCACTAGCAAAATAGCAGCGCTCAACCTGTTCATCTCAAAGGCAACAGACAGATGCCTTCTATTCTTCAAAGTGTTGAGAAAAGCTTTTGAGTGGACGAAGGAGTGCACAAAAGCATTCAATTGGTTGAAAGAATACCTCTTCTCGCCCCCTCTACTGTCCTAAATCAACCCAGGAGAGGAGTTGTACCTCTATTTGGCCATGTCTGAGTCAGTAGTAAGCTCAGCTCTGGTCAAGAAAGATCGAGAGGAAGTCCAGAGACTAATATACTACATCAGTAGGGCTTACTGGGGGAGCAAAGGCCAGGTACCCGGGCTTGGAGACACTGGCATTCGCATTAGTTATCTCGGTAAGGAGGTTGCACCCTTACTTTCAAGCTCACACAATAATGGTACTAACTGACCAACCCCTACGGAAAGTGATGTAAAAGCCAAGCCTTTCGGGGCGACTGGCCAAGTGGTCTATGGAGATAGAGGAACTTGACATAAAGTATTAACCTTGAATGGCTATAAAGGGACAAGCCATCGCCAATTTCGTGGCAGGGTTTACTAAAGAGGCAGTCCAGCCGAGCATGGAAGCAAAACCTTCAAGCCCTCCTAAGCCTTTCAAGCCCAAGAAGTTTGACCCAAAGTGAATCTAGCAAGTGTATGTGGACGGGTTGGCCAATGCAGAAGCGAGCGAAGCTGAGATCATCCTCATATCTCCCCAAGAGGACACACTAGAATGCTTACTGCATTTTTGCTTCAAAATCACCAATAACGAGGCTGAATATGAAGTAGCCATTGCTAGAATGAGACTTACCCAAGCAGTAGAAGCCAAGCAAATAAAGATGTACAGTGACTCTCAACTGGTGGTCAATCAGATACAGGGTGACTTTGAAGCAAAAAAAGATAGGATGGCAGCCTACCAGAAGGCAGCACAAAAGATAAGTCAGCACTTTGAGTATTTCTCAATCACACAGGTACCAAGAGAGCAAAACCAATGAGCAGATGTCCTAGCCAAAGCAACTTTCACCCCTAAAGACGAACTGGATTGTGATGCTCCTCTTCAGTAGCTTGCAGAGCCAAGTTTAAAATGGAAGGAATATGAGGTCCTAGAGGTCGGAGATACTCGAATGCACACAACTTGGATTGAGCCAATCGTGGCATACCTCAAAGAAGGTGATTACCCGACTAATCAAAACGAAGTCATGAGGCTACGCCATGCGGCCAACCGCTCCACGATGCTGGTGTTGGAAGCTAACTGCCAAGATCAATTGATTATGAATATGATTTAAGCCCCCAAAAAAATTGGACAGGCAAACCCTAAAATCGACTTCAGATCAAAAAATTTTGATATTAAACGATCAAAAGAAAGCCTGGTATATACTCCCAAAGTTATATTAGAGTTATACCTTACAAAATATGATAGGATTAATTTTGGTTGCTACAACAACTTTTAGTCTAAAAGCTTTCGTGGTTGTTGACTTCAAGTTGAAGTTCCAAATCTAAGCCTTCTACTGTATTCCCGAATGCTAGAACACGTCTGTAGTGTGGGCTACCTTGAACGTATTTTTTACAACCCTTTCCAGCCACCAAAGGAATACGTGGAAACCCTAACTCATATAATGATGTATATCATGGCTAGGGCTGCATAACAGCATATAAATGGGCTACAATAAGGATCTATGAAGTAAATATGATTTGGGCTCCTAATGTAATTATAAAAATCTACCTCGGCTCAGAGGCAATTTCATAAAAAACATTAATTATAATTCATTTTACTAAAAAATTATAATTGCACTCACAATCATATTCTCAAAACCAAATATTCGAGCTCCTGTTGTTAAATGCTTATTTATTCTCTCCACGTTAAGATTTTTGATACCGGTCGATTAAATTAAATTACTGACAATTTTATTTAATTGGCTTCTTAAAGAAATTTTTTAAGATCTTCTGCTTAACTTATTTGACTGCCGAATAATTAAATCCACCTGTAAGGTTTGGTTCGGTCAAAATTTATAAATTGTCTCAAAGGGATATTGTCAATCCCGATTTTTCGGGATATGAATTCCGTCAATAATTAATATTCACCATATAATTAATATTGTTTTTCAACTCACTGGGATTATAGACTCGTAAAAGATCGCACCCTTTAACAAATCAAAATAATGTATATTAAATATACATAAATAATTAATTATTTTAAGATTAAGAGTATAAGCACTCATAATAACCATGGATTGTGAATTAATTTATATAATCAGTATAAAATTAATTACCCAAACGTGGTTTTATTCAATACACACAAATTGTACTAACACAGCGAGTCAAAACAATAGGCGACGCTATTATCTATTCCCCGTAACCAAGACAAGTCTACTAAAACTCTATACTACAGTTGTACCGATGGTTTGTCTAATTCCAACTGAACTGTGAATCAAAAATTTATATTCCACAAGAACATTTAATCTAGTCTTCCGTGTACAAGCCGAATTCTACACACCAAATTAAATACTACATAGAATAAAAGACATCAATACATGACATTAAATAAATAATAAAATGTATATATTGCTCATTAAGATTCTCATAAAATAAAAAATTAATTTTATTAATAAATAAATTTAAATATGCTAAAATAAAAAAAATTCATGATTTTTAGTATACAACTCTGACAGTTGGATGGCTAGCTTAATAAGGGAAGCCTATCATTGCCATACCTCAAGTGCCTGGCTAGCGACGAAGGGGACAACGTGCTAAGAGAAATCCACGCAGGAGTATGTGGCAACCACAGAGGAGCACAAGCCCTGGCACATAATGCCCTGCGTATAGGGTATTATTGGCCAACCATGACATGAGATGCCCTCGCCCTGGTGAAAAAAAGTGACAAGTGCCAAAGATTCGCGAATCCAGAGACAACCACCTATAGAGATGGCGGTGATCACTTTTTCATGGCTGTTTTCCAGTGGGGGATCAACCTGGTCTATCTATTCTCGCTCGGGAAGGGTTAAACCAAATTTGCGAAATTCGCGATCGACTACTTCACTAAGTAGGTAGAAACCGAACTGTTAGTCAAGATAACTGAAGCCAACACGATGAGTTTTGTATAGAAGTCTATCATTTGCAGGTTTGGGATACCAAGAGCTATAATCTGCGATAATGGAAAACAGTTCGACAACAAAAAACACAGGGAGTTTTGTGAACAATTGGGCATCTAAGCGCATTATACCACCCCTGCTCATCCTCAAGCCAATGGTCAAGTCGAAGTAACCAACCAAACACTTGTGGAAATGATCAAAACTAGACTCGAGAAGGCAAAGGGGCAATGGGCAGAGGAGTTGCCAAGTATCCTTTGGGTGTACCGAACGACCGCACGAATCGCCACAAGAGAGACACTATTTTGTTAGGGTTGTATACTGAAAACTATAGATGTATTTGGTTTTAGTATTTAATTTTAGTTTTTAATAAAATTTATTTTTTATTTTATGAGAATCTTAATGAGCAATGTATGCAATATCAATTTTTTAATATCATGCATGGATGTTCTTTATTATGTACAGTATTTAATCTGGCGTGTAGAGTACGAATTGCACACAGAAGACTAGATTTTAGGTTTTTACAGAATATAAGTATTTCTTCACAGTTTAGATGAAAATGGACATACCATCGGTATGACTGTAACACAGATTTTTAGTAGACCTGTCTTGGTTACGGGGAATAGATAATAGTGTCACATATTATTCTGACTCTCTGTGCTAGTACACTTTGTGTGTATTAAACAGAACACATTGGGATAATTAATTTTATACTAACTATATAAATTAATTTACACCACAAGGTTATTATGAAAGTGCTTATACTCTTAATCCTGAAATAATTAATTATTTGCATATTTTTAATACTCGTTATTTTGATTCATTAGATGGTGCGATCTTATATGAATATATATTCCTAGTGAGTTAGATAACAGTATTAATTATATGATGAATATTAATTATTGTCGAAATTCACGTGTCGATAGATCGGGATTGACGATACCCCCTTAAGAAAGTTTATAAGTTTTGACCGGGCCAAACTCTAGAGGTGGATTTAATTATCTGACGGTCAAATAAGTTAAGCGAAAGGGCTTAAGGAATTTAAAGATGCTGATTAAATTAAATTATCAGTAACTAAATTTAATTGGCGGGTATCAAGAATTTTAATGTAGGGAGATGAGTTAAGCATTTAATAACAGGAGCTCAATACAAGATAGTCTTGAGATTATAGTTTAGAGTGTAGTTATAGTTCTTTAGTGGTGTGAACTATAATTTAGTATTTTATGAAAATTGTCGAAATCACTGCAAGATTTTCATAATTACAGATACTGTTGAGAGGTTTGCTTAATTACGAAAATCACTGAATACGTATCTAGGTTACCCTAGAACTCTATATCATAATTAATCTCTAGGTCCCTGTTGTAACCCTATAAATATGCGGGTAAACTGAACTAAATTCATAACTCGTCTTCAAGATTAAGGTTGAGTAGATTTTTCTGGTACAAGTTCTCGAAGGAACGTAACCCACACTACATTCGAGAATCGTATAAGGAAATACAGTAGAAGGTCTTACAGGAGCTTCAACTTGGGAATCAAATTTGTAGTTGGAGAATCGACCAAAAATGTATTCTTCTAAATTGACTGTGGTAACACAGGTTTTGTTTTGATCGTTTGACATTAAAATTTTTTATCTAGAGCCTGTTTCGACGATTGCCCATTCAGTTATTTCTTATTGAAAAATTCTTTACAAAAATAATGATCTTGGCAGTTTTGCCTCCAGCAATTCGTATCAGAGTTATTTTATTTTTTATTTGCGATTTATCGAGGGACCGGGTAGATTTAGAACTGTGCTAATTTTATTTTGCAAATGTTCTAATTCTAATTTTATGATCATCTTTTTATTCATGTTTGATTGAACGGTTTGGATGATGATTACAATTAATTTTTTAATCACGAGGGTTGATCGTGATAGTTTAAGTTTTTTAGATCGAATGTAAGCCTACGGGACATAGCTTTTCGATATAAAAGCTATTATTTATTTTTAAATATTAGTTTGGAATATTTAAGAACATGTTTAATATTCAAGAACACGAAGAACAGGCGGCGGCACCGACGGTGGTTTTGGGTGTTTCGGGCCACGGATTGCGGTGGTTTTTGTACCATTTTGAAATAGTTTTTTTTATAACTTTTTTTTATAAATTTTATACATTTAAAACGGCAACAAAAGGGTTTTAAAAATAGCAAAAATAGGCTAGAAAAAACAGCCATTGGCGGCGGCACTAGCGACGGGCCCGAGACAGTTTTTTGATGGTTTTTCGCTGTATTTTTTGAACAGGTTTCGAGCAGTTTTTTAGTTATAAAATAGAAGTAAAATATATCTTAAAAATAGTTTTAAAAATGTCAAAAATAGCTTAAAATAGTGGCAGAAAAACCAAACAGGCAGCTGCTCGGAGCTTTTTAGGGACAGTTTTTTAGACATTCTTCAAAGCAGCATATTACTGGATATCGTGCTATTTTTTTTTAAAAAGGGAGCAAAAACCACCACGGGCAGCTGAAGTAGGCGACGGCGCAGCATTGGCGGCAGCAGCTTTTCAATGGTTGTTTTTCGGGCAGTTTTCGATCTAATTTTTTAATTAAAAAATAGTATTTTTTTAGACCTATTTTTTTTTTTAAAAAAGGACATCAAAAAAGGGGCACGGACGAGGTGGCAAAAGCCACCTGAAAGTGGTAGCATAGGCGGCGCCGACGGTGCTGGTGGCTAGTCTGGGTTTGGTTCACCTTTTCTGATATATTTTGATTTAGATGTGATATATTTATATATCACTACAAATTAGAGAGTTCTGATAAAATCAGGATGCGAGAAACTAATTCGAAAAAAGATTATTACAGCAAATCTTTTGAACAAGAGACTAAAATTTTTCAGAGTTTCGATTTGATCATAAAATCAAGATATATATACATATCTTGCATTTATATTTTTATGAAACTGCGTGGATGATGTATATCTATTTTATATTTTTTTGTTAATTTAATTAATTTAAAAAATTTGGTTTTAATTAAATATTTTGTAAAAGAAAATAAATTTAAGTTTTTTTTAATTAAATAGAAAAACTTTAGATATTTTATTTTTACAAAATATTGCATTTAAGATAATTTTTTATTAAATCAGATATCTTAAAAAAATTTAAAATTTATTTCAAATTTTGAATTAAATAAATAAAAAAATATTTAATCTAAATAAATTATTATTTTTCAAAAAATGTGTAACAAAAATAACATAATTGAATGCCTTAATCACTACTTTAGTTAAAAAGCTAAAAAAAATTGTGCATTCATCGAATTTTATTTGTTATGCATTAAAACACGAAAAGATAGTTTGAAAAATCAAAATCATTGGAATCTTATACACAGAAAGAAGTTTCAAACTCTTTTATATCGTGTGGTTTTTGAAATTAATAAATTTATTTTAATTAAACAGATTTTTATAACCCTTAAAAATATTTTAAAATTTTAAGTGGGAGAGAAAATTTATTCACAGATAAATCCTGCAGTTTTCATTACCAGTTTGTAGGCGATATAATTAAATTTTGCGTGTTGCTAGTAAGGCCTTCCTTCCCATCGAACAGAATAATTGTGGTATAACCAGTATAAACCTTCTTTATAGATAATTCTAGATAATTGTTAGTGTGGATCACTTCTCTATTTGAAAGATTCATTGATCACTTCTCTATCTGAAAAATTTATTGTGAAGCAATTGATTTGGGATTAGGTGATGGTTAACACTTAATTATAAATAATTAGTATTCTCTCCATCTGAGTCACTGCTATTATTTACTGGATCAAAACTATGTTAACTATTTAATTTTACTTGGCATGGTCAATTGCCTATATTGTAAAATTAATACAAATTGGCCTGTCTAGACAAACGAGGAATAGTAGATGTCCTCCCATTGAGACATGCTATTCACATGGTACCAAGCTACTGACGAATTTTTTTTAAAATGGTAGAGGGAACCAAATTAAAATAAATTTAAAATTTTGCTCGTCATAATTAACGGTTATTTTTAATTATGTGATTCTCAATAATAAAATAATTTTCAATCCTTTCGCATCTATACTCAAAGAAAACAAACTTACGGGACCTAACTATGTTGATTAAAAAAGAAATTTGGACATTGTATTAACTATTGAGAACTATAAGTTTGTATTAACTGAGATATGTCCACCAATACCTAATGTGGGGGCAATCGAACAAGAAACCCAAACCCATCAATAGTGGCAGATGACTGATCAGATGGCTCACTGTTACATTTTGGCGTCCATATCAAATGTTTCGCAGTATTAGCATAAGTTTATACCCAGTGCCTATGACATAATTATGAACCTCAAAGAAATATTTAGAGATCAAAATCGTGCTGCTAGGTAGGTGGCCATGAAGTCTCTAATAAATGCAAACATGACTGAAGGCACTCTAGTTAGGGATTATGTTCTGAAGATGATCAGTCTTCTAAATGAACTGGAGATCCTATAAGCTGAAATTGACGAAAAACCCCAGTTCGATATCATACTCCAGTCACTGCCTGATTGCTTTAAGCAGTTCTACCTGAACTATACCAAGAACAAGTTCATCTTTTCATTGGCAAAACTTCTTAAAGAACTTTAAGTAGCCGAAAGTGATCTTAGGAAGCTACGTTCTGTATATGTGGCTGAAAAGGGTTCTTCCTCTAAGTCGAAGGCAAGAAGAAGAAAAAGGTTCGGACACAAGGAGGCACAGGTTCAAAAGCAGTTAAGGAACAAAAAACTGGTGTGAAGAAGTCGAGAGACAAGTGCTATCACTGTAACTAGTTTGGGCATTGGAAAAAAGCAGTGTCCGATTTTCTTAGTAAGTAGAACAAACTAGGTAATTTTCTATTTACTAGTGGTTGAAATATGTTTAGTGATGTTATCTACCGGAACCTAGTGTGTAGATACGGGAGCCACTAATCACGTTTACAATTCTTTTCAGGGGTTCCAATAAACCAGGCCGCTCAGTGATGGAAAAATATACCAATATATGGGCAATAACATAAGGGTGGCAGCAGTTGCAGTAGAAGATGTCACTCTCAGTTTAAGTAGAGATAGGATTTTATTTCTAAAATAATATTTTTATGTACCTCCGATTAGAAGAAATTTAATTTTACTTTCTAGTTTAATAAAGGACAAATATATTATTCATTTTAATGACTCTGTAGTTGTTTAGAAAAATAAATATTTTATTTATTCTGGGACATTGGTGGATAATCTGTATGTCATATCTACTATCTCTCCTATCTCTCCTAAACTGCAACTAACTGAATTGAATAACACATCTAATTTACCATATAGGAGAAAGTTTCATTCTTTAATAAACTAAACGTTTTTTTGGCACTTACGTTTTGGTCATATTAATCTAAAAAGGATACACAGACTGGTAGAAAATGGACCGTTGAGTTCATTAAAAATGGAGGCATTTCCAGTCTGTAAATTTTGCTTAAAGGGTAAGATAATCAAGAGGCCCTTTTTCGGCCAAAGGCTATAGAGCTAAAGAACCGTTGTAACTGGTTCATTTTGATGTGTGTGGTCCTATGACAATCAGGCCTAGAGGTGGCTTTGAGTATTTTTTCAATTTTATTGATGTCTACTCAAGGTATTGATATGTTTACCTTATGCACCGTAAGTCTGAACGCTTTAAAAAATTTAAAAAATTCAAAGCGGAGGCGGAGAAGCATCTGGGTCAAAGTATCAAATCACTACGATCCGACCATGGTGGGGAATACCTCTTTGAAGATTTTATGGACTATTTGTCATCAAAGGGAATTATATCCCAGTTGACTGCACCAAGTACTCTGCAGCAGAATAGCTTAGCAGAAAGAAGGAATAAAACTCTTACGGAGATGGTAAGGTCAATGATGAGTTATTCAAGTTTACCCGATTTATTTTGGAAACTCGCATTAGAGACAATGGCTTACATTCTAAACTTCGTACCTTATAAGTTAGTGTTGGAACGCGGAAGAAAAAATAAGAACCGGCACCGTGACCGTAAAAAACGGCGCATGCATTTTTCATGAAAAAAAAAATCCATGAACAGATATATTAAGATTAAATATACCTTCAAGAAACTTGTACAAGTTTCTTTGATGCAGAACAACGATCTGAGACGACCCAATGATCTTCTCACGTATATCTCGGCGAGTGGGCACCGATCTGGATCTTCGTGTTTTTTTCTTTCTTGGTTTCTATCTCACACCACTCTCTCAAAGCCAAAGGAATACATAATGGGAGAGAGAAGGGGGCGGCGGCTAGGGCTTGGGATTAGGTTCAATTTTTGACTCCTTGTGATATGGTTTTAATATATCACTTGAGTTATCCTTAGAAACTATATATCTCTTTCTTAAAACCAAGCAGGAGATATATATTTTCCATAAAATAACCTTATACCCCTATTAGGACCGGCCACCTAGGGAGTGATCCCTAGGTATGCCAAATTTCAATACTTCCCTCCATTATTTAATTTAATCCCCGAATGTTCCCGGCGGTGAAATCGACATTCAAATTAAAATAAATAATTATCAAAACCGATAAGAAATATCCGTGCATATAAAGGGTTATGTGAGAGATCATGAGAAAGTATAGGACTCGGGCTAACCGTACGAGAAAATCGGATATCCCTAACTCTGTGCCCGAGTTAGATCCTTTCTCGCACGAACCAGAACTTATTCCACTAAAGGTCATGACTCAACTCCCGGTCCAAACTCAATTTATGTCTTGAGTTTCAAATTATCAAATGCACTGAATTCTCCCCACGTTTAATATATGGATTTCCAATAAATAAATTAGGTTACTGACAACCCGATTTAATTATCCTCTTCTCCTCGCAACCGTACTGCTTAACCTTTTGATATGCCAGATCCAAAGATCCACTATACAGATTTAGCATAATCAAACCTATAAGCAAAGCACACGAG
>JAOTRH010027620.1:0-21432 GCA_034768845.1 Heliamphora exappendiculata | reverse complement strand
GGCAAAAAACTCCACCCGATCTTGAAATCAACCCAAAACATCAAAGAGAGTTGATTTTAGCCCCTTACACACTAAGTCGGCACCCATGGAGTCGAGACAGATCATCAATTGAAGCAGCAAAAGGCGCAATCGCGAGAAACAACGAAGAACCCTAGCGGCGCCGAAAATTGTAAAAATTGGGAAAAACTATGAAACAATCATGGAAAAATTTGGGAAAAATCACAAATCGATTGTTGAGAGTCAGATGATCATCAAGGAATTTTTTTTTTCTTTACAGTTTCAAAATCAGAAAATTTCGGAGAAACAAAAACAAAAAAGAGGAAGAAGAATTGCTAAGAAATTTACATAGGATCATGCTTTGATACTATGTTAGAATTATTGCAGAAAGTGGAAAAGAAAAGGAGGAAGAGAGAGAATGAAAATGACACTGAATGAGAGCACGCAAAATTAGGGTTTCCACCCTATCACCTGTTATTTCCACCCTATCACTGAATGAGAGCACGCAAAATTAGGGTTTCCACCCTATCACCTGTTATTTATAATAAGACCAAGAGGTACTAAAAATACAATAATACTCCTAACTTAACACTATCCTTTGCAAGTCTAGTTTCTGCCCTTGAGTAAAGATCAAGACTCGAACTCCAAACTAGCAAAAACAGAACAACCCTTCGAGCCCAGCTCTGGGGAGAATTACTGCAGTTTTTTTCCGAGCCATTGTTAAAGCCTCTTTCACCGACTTTGGCTTGAAACCACAACCTTACCTGAACAATGCATGTTTAGCTTGATGTTTTAATGTTAGTCTTGCTTGAATCAAATTTATGGTTTGCATGAACACAAAGTTATGGACCACAGAAAAAAAAAAAAAAAAACTTCATACTTCTAGTTTTGTTCAATTCTTGGAACAATCTTGTATGAGAATGGTGAACCTTTGTACACATAGTTAATGTTGAATTAAGAATGCTTTGGAAGAGAAGTAGCAAAACCCCTGGTTATCCTCAAAAGACCTAGAGACCATGTTTCCCAAACAAAAACTTCACTCCTTCACTTCCATTATTGAATTCAGTAACAACAGTCCACTTTAAAGATTTCTTAAAAATTCTAGAAAAATTGCTTTAGAACAAAATCAGTGAGTTTCCTATCTAGGAAAAATGATTTGGGAACTTTTTATTGGACAGAAAAAGAGAAACCAGATTTTTACCAAACAGGTGTTGAATCTGAACACATCAAAATATTATTGTTATTTCTCTTAACCTACGCATGATTTTGACAAACAGTCAATTAGGGATGATTCCAGACAGACTAAACTATAGTTTCTTTGACTTTTGGTTTAGATCCTGAGCTCCACGGGTTCAAAGATCAGATTCTTGCTAGTGATACCTTGTCCACTATAGCTAATGCCTATTCTCAACTTTTGCGCTCCTCCTTGGGACACCCATCCAATGTGTCTCGTTCTGCTGCTTCTCCTTTGGAATCCTCAGCTTTAGTTTCCATTGGTTGTCGTAGTGGTGGACGTGGTGGACAGGTTGGCTGTAGTTCTCATGGTGATGCCCGTAGTGGTGGTCGAACAGCTGGCCGACATGATTGGAAGTGTAATTATTGTGAGGGGTACTAATCATACTAAACCTTACTGTTGGCATAAGTATGGGAAGCTAAGTTATGCTCATCAAGTTACTGATGATAATTCTTAGATTCCATCTCAAGCATTTTCTCGTTAGGCAGGCCCTAGTTCTGGTTCTCATGATGCACTCACGGCTAAAATTAGCAATCACATTAAGGCATTTCGTACTACTAATCCTTCTTCAACTTATATTGCTACTTTAGCTGCTTAAGGTACTACTGTCTATGCCTCTCTTTTGCCTCCTTAATGACTTATAGATTCTGGAGCAAGTTCTAACATGTCTAGTAATGCCTCTTGTTTTTTTTTTTAAAGTCCTATCCAGCATAATATTATTTTAGTGACATATTTGGTTGGGTACCCCTCTTTGGCCAAACTAAAGTTAGCTTTTTCTACTTTAAGTTCTTTGTCTAGTTTAGAGTGTGAACCTTGTCAATTAGGAAAATATGATCCTAACTCTTTTTCTTCTAGTAGTCATGGTCGTCAATTTGCTTCTTTTAATGTAATCCATACTGATATTTAGGGTTCTCGAACTTCTAGGATATTTCTATTTTGTTATCTTTATTGATGATTACTCTCGTACAACTTAATTATTTTTAATGAGGAGCAGATCTGAATTGCCTTTTATTGTTACCAAGTTTTATTATGAGATCTTAACGCAAGGCATCAAAATCATTCGATATGATAAGACTTTGGAATATATGCAGTCTACAGTTGAATCCTTTTGTGTGGATGGTGGTATTGTTCATCAAACTAGTTATGCCCACACTTCTCAGCAAAATGGTGTTGCTGAGTGTAAGCATCGACACTTGCTAGATGTTGCATGTACTTTGTTATTCGAAATGTAAGTTCCTAGACATTTTTGGGGTGATACTATTTTTACTGTATGTCATCTGATTAATTGTATGCCCTATGTGGTGATGAACAATAGTCACCATTTTCTTTATTATACCTAGGTGTTACGCTTTTTTCTATCATTCCTAGGATCTTTGGTTGCGTTGCCTTCCTTCATGTTCCTGATCTAGGTTTTGATAAGTTATCTCCTTAGGCTGCAAGTGTGTTTTCCTTGGGTGTGAAAGTGCATTTTTGTGTGTGGTTATTTTAGATAGCTAAGGGGTAGTAAGTCCTTACAATATTAGGGTTTTTTATCGCTTTATACAAATCATGTAATCCAACATTAGCTAGTAAGCCTTTTGTTAATTTGTAATAATAATATTCTTTCTTCTTTTTGTTATCATGGTATCAAAGGCATCATCAAAACCCTAGACCCCATTACTGCCAACGATCTCCTCCTCTAACGACGATCAGTTGAAAACCCTAGCCCACTGCTGACGTTCTCTTCTTCTTCTCTAGCACACGCCTCTACTGTTAAGTCACCAATTATTCCAAAAACTTAAGTTACTAGAAAATTGGCCCAACAATGTATATCAAACTATCCAACACTCTCCTTAACATGCGACCCTATCTCACACGCGAAGAGGCAAACAAACTAAACTGAACAAGTGCACCAACACACAGTGCACGATAACAAATATAACAGAAAAGCACACACGAGACTTGAACTCAAGACCTCGTAGAACCAAAGCTCTGATACCATATTAATTCACCAATTGTTCCAAAAACTTAAGTTATTAGGAAATGGGCCTAACAATGTATATAAAGTTATCCAACACCTTCGAAAAACCTAAACTCTTCACAAAACACCGCCGACGACCTTCTCTTCTCCAATGCCGTTGATGGTTCCTTCTTCTCTGCCTTCGATCTGAAACCCTATCCCATCGTAGACCCTTCAAAAACCCTAGCCACCCTCAAACCTCTTCGAAAACCTAACATCCCAAATCATAGATCCTTCGAAAAACCCTAACCCTTCAAAAAACCATAGTTGCCGCCTCCTAAAGTGCTCTAAACCCTTAGAAAAAACCCTCGCTGGCATCCTCAACTAACACCGGCGACCTCGCTGGAACCCTTGACTTTGTTTTTCACCAGCGGCTAGCTGTCATGAACCAGCGGCTTCGTGGTTTGCGCTCACAATAACGGCTACATGGTTTTCTTCTTGACATTTGGTTGGTTGGACCTATTTGGTTAAGATTTGGTCGCCTCATCACTTGTCTTTTGATTCCGACATGTCTAAGGATAAATTGCAAGCTATTAGTATCTGTCTTGATGGAACCAACTATTCTTATTTGTTTAATGTTATGAAAACGTTCTTCTTAGAAAAGGGCGATGGGGATATGGAAAATGCTTTACCGTTCGACCTACAGATCCAAAGGCTGAGGGATATGATACACTTATTGCAGTTTGGGATATGGAGAATGCACAAATCCTCACTTGATTTTATAACTCTATGGAGCTAAGTATCGGCATGGATTTTCAAAATATATGACCATTAGGAGGAATCCGCCCGAGGAGGGGCTCACATCTGATTAGGTAGTTGATGAGGAATCGTGTATGAGATTATCTTTAGAAAATGTACCTTTTAACTTTACCAAGCAATATGAGTTGGAGATGCCTATTCGAAGCGTCAAGCAAAATGATAAATAGATCCAAGAATTTTATAATGAGATTACAATTTACTGGGATCAATTGACCCTTATGGGACCTTCTAACTTGCAACTGACTAATAGCTATCTTCAATATCGCAAAAAGTAGAGGCTCGTACAGTTTCTCATGGCCCTCTGTGATCAGTTTGAGTCACTTCAAGGTGTTATTCTTCATCGTTCTCTGTTGCCTTCGGTTGATTGGGCTATTCGTGAACTCATTGCAGAAGAGACAAAATTCAAAATTACTTAGACATCTCTTCCCTCTCCGCCAATCTTTGTCACCCCTTCCTCGTTAATGGGTGTTACTTTTCGTCCTCCATTGTTGCATACTCCCTCCCCTCATCAAATTCAGGTCACGAGGAATCTAAAGTCACGGATAGCTATGGATGAATGTAGTTTTTTTCCACCAAAAGAGCCGATGGAAGACTGCCTACCGTAAGCTAGCACAGAAGGGCCATTCTTTCTCTCAATTCACCTCGCGAACCCGTGCACCGTTCTACCGCCCTCCTGCTGCTCTTGCCGCACCTACATCTAATGGCACCACATACCTTCTGTCACAATCGTTGATAGATTAGTTTCATTAGTTTCAGGCTAAGCTTGCTTCTTCTACAACTCAGTCGCATGCCTCTATGTTTACCTCCCATTTAGGTTTGCATAGTTTTTACTTCTTAGGTATTTCTCAGGTATATCCCCCTCGACTTGGATCATCAACTCTGGTTCTCCCCATCATATGATATCTAATTTGTCTTGTCTTAGACTCTTAGTGATTGTATTTCCCCTTCTCCTCCTATTATTGTTCACATTACAAATGGTTCACCTATGTATGTTGTTTCTATTGGCTCGATTGTTCCCTTTACCTCCTCTCCTTTGTCTATTCCTAATGTTTTTTGTATACCATAATTGTCTATCAGTTTACTATCTATTAGTCTATTCCTAATGTTTTTTGGATGTCCAAGAAGTAGATTGGGATTGGGGATAGAGATGGTGACCTATATCTTTTGGATAGTTTACACATTCCAGTGGCTTCCTATGTTGCTATGTCGTATTTTTCCTTAGATCAGCATTCTTCCCCCTTTTACATTTGGCATTCTTGGTTGAGACATTTATCTAGTAAGTGTTAAAAATTTTGGTTTAGTTTGGTAGATTAGGCAAAGTGTTTGTCAGTGATATTTTTGAATACGGTAGATGTAAACTTACAAAAATGTCAGCTTTAACCTTTAATAAAAGCACGTTTATTTCTACCACTCCTTTCGCTATTGTTCATACAGATGTGTGGGGTCCTTCTCCCATTGCCACCAAAGGTGGCTCCGTTTACTATGTCATTTATCGATGATTATAGTCGGCTTCCTCTAGCACTATCCATCCGTCCTCATGCTTTGACACCCCGGCCCAAAATGGTAAAGCTGAAAGAAGACATCGGCATATCCTTGACACAGCTTGATCTCCGGTGAAATGAATGATTTGATCCCCCTCGGTATTTTCTCAGTATTGAGGTTGCCTCTTCCCTTAAGGGTTATTTTCTCTCTCAAACTAAGTATGCTCATGAGGTTGTTCACCGTACCCAACTCACAGATGATAAAATTGTTGACACGCCCATTGAGTTGCATGCGAAGTTTGGTGTGCCCTTTGAGGATCCTTCTCTTTATTGGGAGTTGGTTACGTATTTGGTCTATCTCATCGTGATCTGTCCTGATATTGTATATGCCGATCATGTTGTCCGTCAATTTGTCTCTACTCTTCGCTCTAGTCACTGAGCAGCTTTACTCCATATCATTCGTTACATTCGGCACACGATCTTTCAGGGTTTATTATTGTCCTCTGCAGTCTCATTAAGTCTTCAGGCATATACGGATGCTGGTTGGGCTGTGATGTTTCTGATCACAAATCCACTACTAGTTTATGTATTTTTCTTAGTGACTCATATTTCCGAGAAGAGCAAGAAACAGTTTGTGGTTGCCCGTTCCACTACTGAGACAGAATATCATGTTATGGTCCATGCCACTGTTGAAATTGTCTGGTTTCAGTGGCTTCTCTCTGTCTTGCGTCTCCTCTACTTTTTCTACCTCTAGGTCCTCTATATACTGTGGTAATAAGAGTGCCATCCAAATCGCCCATAATTCTGTGTTTCATGAGCGTGCGAAGTATATTGAAATTGATTGCCACTTCATTCATCACCATAAGGTATTATTTATCTATCATTTGTCTTGTCCACCTTGTAGCTTGCCGATTTCTTCACAAAGACTCACACTACAGCTCATTTTCATTTTTTGCTGGACAAAATTCCTCTTCTCTCTGGGCTCGCATCATGGGTTTGAGGGGGTGTGAGTGTATTTTTTTTGTTATTCTAGATACAGCGAAGGAGCAATTTAGTTCCTCTTCCATTATTAGGGTTTTTTGTCTCTTAATATATGCCATGTAATGCATCATTAACTAGTAAGCCTTTTGTTAAGTTGCAATAATAGTATTCTTTCTTCCCTTTGTTATCAGCTCTCACAATCAGAAAGGATATCGTTGCTATCGTCCAGAGTCCTGTCGCCATTTTGTTAGTGCTGACATAACGTTCTTTGAGTTGACTTCCTTCTTTACTTTTGTTTGTCAGGAATTGTTCTCCGACCTCATCTATGTTAGTGGTAGCTTATTATTATTATTATTATTATTATTATTGTTATTATTATTATGTGGTTAGTATCAAGTGTGTGGGTACGTGGATGTAATGATATTTCCTAATTTTAATATAAATAAGTGTGCTCGCCTATCCAATTGGATACGGCTTCTCATTATTCTCCTTCTCATAACATGGTATCAGAGCCACCATGAAACCCTAGCCTCCATGAAACCCTAAACCTAGCCTCCAACAGTGCCGACAGCCATCCCAACCGCATGAAACCCTAACCCTAGTCCTTCAACAGTGCCAACAGCCACCCTCAGCCCATCGACAGCCCTTCTCAGCCAAACCCACCGCCGACAGCCTCCCTTTAGCCTTTCACCAGTGCCAACAAAGCGATCTCAGGCCTTCACCAATGCTGACAACCTTCCTAAGCTACCAACAACCCTCATCTACCTCCCTCCAGTGCCGGCGACTTCTTTTCTCTCTCTTTCCAGCGCCGAAACCCACTTCTCCCTTCTCTACCAGTGCCGACGGCCTTTCTCCTCTTCTCCAGTCTAACCGCCTGCAACCCTAGACACCCTAACTTCTCTCGGTACCTCTTGTTAATATATATTAAGTATTAATATATTAAGTATTAATAATATCCTGTGGGGATGCCCACAGTATCTGCTGTAAGCTCTCATTACTTAATAAATACGTGTGTATGTCTCACAATGAGAACACACGCTTTCCCGTATTCTTTCTCTCTTTTCTAACATAGTATCAGAGCCATGAAACCCTAGCTTTCACTAGAACCAGAAACCCTAACTCTAGTCGCCGACCCTCGTCGGCCTTCCAGGAACACTCGCCGACCACAGTCGGCTTACCACAGCATACGCTGACCCTCGTCAACCCTTCCAGGGGTGACGACGACTATCGTCGGGCCTTCCTAGGAGAGCTCAATGACCATAGTCAGCCCCTTCAGGGGTGGCGTCAGCCATCGTTAGCCCCTCAAGGGGTGACGTCAGCCATCAACAGCCCTTCCAGGGCCTCCGTCAACCACAGTGGGCGCTCTCCAAGACCTCGCCGATCTCTGTAAGCCCCTTTCGAGCCTTATCGATCACTCCTAGACCTCTGACAGGTCTCTAAGCAGTCCAGCCAGTCTCTCTTTCTCTCACAGTGATGTCTGCTGATGGTTTGATGCTGTGAGGGTTTGGTGTGACCCTTTATTGTACCTCTGTGTGGATTGAGAAGTGTATTTTTTGGTATTTTTTGGTTCCCTTGTTGGTGAACAAGGATGTCAGAGGATTCTGTGACCCGCGAATCCCAAGTTGAAGCTGGACGACAGCATATCACCGAGGTGTTCTCGTCATCCACACGGTTGGTTGATCGGTGACTTGATGGCGCCAATGGTTATGCTTTATGGAAGAAAAGTGTTCTTAAGTCTTTGCAAGGCATGGAGTTGGATTTCCACCTGTTTGATGATCCTCTATCACGAACATCAGCGACTTTTCGGACTTGGACCCGGAATGATGCCCGGATATTTAGTCAGTTGCTCAACTCGATGGATTCTTCCGTTCAGGCTTTGGTGGCAACCACTGATACTGTGCGAGAGATCTGGTGCTCGCTAGAATCCATCTATTCAGCCACTAATGATCTCTCCTGCCTATATGATGTCATGAAAGATTTCTTTCAATCCAGCAGTCCATAAAGCCTCTTCACGATCATTTTATGCAATTTAAGATTTTGGCTGAGAAGTTTGATCGCCTTCTCCCGTTCACAAATCAGTTGTCTCAGTTTCAGCAATAGAGGCAGCAACTTTTGGTGGTGTGCTTCTTAGCCAGTTTGGATTCCGAGTATGATTCCGCTTGATCTCAGATTCTTGTTGGGGCAGACATTGCCATTCTCTTCGAGACATTCTGACGTGTGAGTGGAGCGTCCCATCGGGATGAGTCTCGTGGTACTAGTACATCTCCTGTTGAGACCTCCGATCAGTCTACTTTAGTGGGTTTTCATGGTAGCCGCAGCGGTCGGGGCCGCAATCGTGGTGGTGGTAACAAGTCCGGTCGTAGAGGAGGTCGTAATGGTGGTCGTGAGACCCGTACGTGCCACTATTGTGGGATTCGGGGACACATTTGCAGTGAATATTACAAGCTTCGTGGGAAGCCCCCACTGGTGGCCAATGCCACATCTAATTTCAGCTAGCACATCGAATTTCAGCTAGAAGAACTATATCCAGCTAAGTCCTCAGAGGGCCTCTAATTCGACTAGACGAGTTGTTGAGATGACTGCTGCAGAGTATGACCAGTATATGTATGGTCAGATTGGACAGAGTACGAGTTCTTCTGAGGTACCAGCAGCCACCTTTGTAGGTAATCCTACTGCATGTATGGCTACCCCCCACACCTGGGTTATTGATTCTGGCGCTTCTGCTCACATGGCTGGATCATCAGGTATTCTATCAGAATATAAGCTGACACCTGGTCACGTTGGTGTTTTGGTGGTTAATGGCTCATCCTTAGCTGTTGAGGGTTGTGGCGTTGCGACACCAACTCCTGCCCTGTCTTTATACAATGTCTTGCATACTCCTGATAATCCTTTCAATTTATTATCTATTAGCCAAATTACCACTGATTTTAGTTGCTCCGTGACATTTTTTCCTGATTCTTGTATTTTTCAGGATCTTACGACGACAAGGATTATCAATAAAGGACAAGTCTCTGGGGGTTGTACCTGCTCGATGCTGCTCCTGCTCAGGCGTATTCTACCTTGTCTTCTTCTGCCCTTGATATTCATTATCGTCTTGGGCACCCTGGTTTGTCGTGTCTTAAAATTCTGTACCCTAATTTAAAGTCTGTGTCTGCCATTGAGTGTGAGTCGTGTCATTTTGCTAAGCACCTGAGTGTGCCTTTTCAGTCTCGAGTCAATAAAAGAGCTTCTACTCCCTTTCAATTAGTCCATTCTGATGTCTGGGAACCTAGTCCGGTCACTTATTTATTTGGTTTCTGCTATTTTGTGAGCTTTGTAGAAGATTACTCTTGTGCCACATTTCTATATTTAATGAAAAATAAATATGAGATTTTATCTGTGTTTACTCAATTTTGTAAGACTCTGCAAACCCAATTTGGTACCTGTGTTAGGGTCTTGCGTAGTGATAATTGGGGGAGTATCTATCTACTACCATGAGGGAGTTTCTAATGGGTCATGGCATTTCCTATCAAACGTCGTGTCCTGATACTCCTGAACAAAATGGGGTGGTTGAGCGAAAAAATAGACATGTTTTGAAAATAGCTCGTGCTCTTCTATGTCATACGCATGTTCCTCAACATTTTTGGAGTGAGATTGTTCTTACAGCCTGTTATCTTATTAATCGCATGTCGTCTACTGTCTTGGGTGGTGTTTTTCCGATGTCTGTGTTAGCTCCTATGTTGCCTGGGCACTCCCTGCCTCTTAAAATCTTTGGTTGCGTATGCTATGTGCGTGACACCAGGCCACAGGTCACTAAACCTGATGCTCGTGCCCTCAAATGTATGTTTCTTGGCTACTCTCAACACCAGAAGGGGTATCGGTGTTACTGTCATGCGCTTCATCGGTTTGTTGTGTCTCGGGATGTTACCTTTCTGGAGTCGACCCCATTCTATTCTCCTTCTCCTGTTCGACCTCCGGGTCGTGAGTCATCTCCCTCCCCTTTGTCTGCCGATTTTTTGGTCTCTCGGATTACAACTGATACTCCTGCCTCCCCTTCTGAGCCACTCCTGGCATCACCTCCTGCAGCTTCGCCCTCCCGTGATCCGCCTTCTGCTGAGCAAGTTCTCTCGTCGGTTGATCCGCCTGTAAGTGAGCCCTCTATTGCTGCCCGTCGCCCTTATCGTCTCTGTCGGGATCACCCCCGGTATGTTGACTCCTATAAGGGCTTGTCAGCTTCTTTACGTGCTTTTATTTCTACAGTTGATACTACTGCTGTTCCTGGTAGTGTTTCAGAGGCTCTCTCCCATCCTGGTTGGCATTCTGCTATGTTGGAAGAAATGTCTGCCCTGGATAATAATGGCACTTGGGATCTTGTTTTTCTTCATGCCAGGAAGTAGGCAGTTGGCTGCAAATGGATTTACACTGTGAAGGTGAATCCTGATAGCTCTTTGGCTCGCTTGAAAGCACACGCCTTGTTGCAAAAGGTTATGCCCAAACTTATGGTGTTGACTACTTTGAGACTTTTTCTCCTGTTTTCAAGATGACTTCCATTCACCTTTTTCTTTCTCTCGCTGCCACTCGGAATTAGCCGCTTTATCAGTTGAATGTCAAGAATGCCTTTCCCCATGGCGATCTTCAGGAGAAAGTCTATATAGAGCAACCTCCCAATTTTGTTGCTCAAGGGGGGTCTGATCTGGTGTCGCCTTCGTCATTCTTTATATGGTTTAAAACAATCTCCTTGGGCTTGGTTTGGGAGGTTTAGCACGGTGGTGGAACAGTTTGGTCTGCGGCGGTCAGGAAAAGATCATACCATGTTCTTTCATCGGACAGACTCCGGCTGTATTCTTTTCGTTGTATATGTTGATGATATTGTCATCACTGGTGATGACCGTGGTGGGATTAGTAGCCTGAAGGCCTTTCTGCAGACACAATTTTAGACTAAAGATCGTAGGCACCTGCGGTATTTTCTGGGGGTCAAGGTGGCCAGAGGTAAGCATGGGATTTTTATTTCTCAGAGGAAATATGTGATTGATATTTTGCGCGATGCCAGCCTGTTGAATGCAAAAAGTGTGGAGTCCCCGATGAATCCGAGTGTGAAGCTTCTTTCCGGTGACGGTGATGTGTTTCTTCACCCTGACAGGTATCGCAGAATGGTGAGGAAACTTAATTATTTGACCACCATGACTAGACCAGATATTGCCTATCCTGTCAGCATTGTCAGTCAGTTTATGTCTGATCCCCGCGTTCCCTATTGGAATGCAGTGGTTCGTATCCTACGGTACTTCCATTCTAACTGGAGGAAAGGTTTATAGTTCTGTGATAGGGGTCATTTTCGTACCGAGGGCTATTCTGATGCAGACTAGGCAAGATGCCCGATTGATAGGAGATCTACATCAGGGTTCTCTGTCTTTGTTGGTGGGAACCTGGTATCGTGAAAAAGAAAGAAGCAAGATGTGGTGTCGAGGTCCAGTGCTGAGGCGGAATACAGGTCTTTGGCATTGGCAACATCCAAAATCATGTGGGTTCGACAGCTTCTCACTAACTTAGACGAACCGCCTATGGGTCCTACCAAGTTGTGGTGTGACAAGAAATCTACTGTCTACATCGCTACTAATCCAGTGTTTCATGAGCGGATTAAGCACATCGAAATCGACTGTCATTTCATCCGCTACGAGTATAAGAACAGCACTATCGATTTTGGTTTTGTTCGATCTGGTGAACAATTGGCTAACGTGTTCACTAAGGCACTGCCCAGGCCCTGGGTTCATTACATTTGTAACAAGTTGGACATAATTGATATCTATACTTCAACTTGAGAGGGAGTGTTAATATATATTCAGTATTAATATATTAAGTATTAATAATATCCTGTTGGGATGCCCACAGTATCTGTTGTAAGCTCTCATTACTTAATAAATACGTGTATGTCTCACAATGAGAACACACGCTTTCCCGTATGCTCTCTCTTTTCTAACACATCTCTCCTTGCTAGCCGACTGGTGTAAGACCTATCCAACTCTTTGTTTCTTCCTCTCTTTGTTCTGACAGCCCAAAGACAAAACCCTAATCGCTGGTTTGAGAGTCTAGGGATTGCCACCGTATATTTTTTATGGCGATGAGTTGATAGTGTGATTGGCGGTCCAGATATGAGTGATTGAAGGTGTGGTTCAGTTATATTGCTTGTTGGTGTGATTGCTCGTGATTCCTTGAGATTTGCCATTGAGATATTGTGATGTCGATGGAAAGTTCCACATGAGTTGAGGATTCTCCAGTGAGAACTGACAGACAAGGAGGAACCACGGATGTGTTTTTGTCATCCACACGATTAGTGGATTCGAAGTTGATTGGACCGCAAACATACGTATTATCGAAGAAGAAGATATTACTGACAGTTGAAGGTATGGAAAAAGAAGACAATTTGTTCGAAGTTCCTCCAGAGAAGGGATCTGATGAGAATAAGAGATGGAAGCGAGATGACGCACACTGAGTAAGATGTTGAATTCAATAGAGTCCTTCGTTGAGATTCTGGTGGCTAATGCCACGATTGTTCGAGAGGTGTGGACCATACTCGAGGACATGTTTGCCTCGACTAATGACCTGTCCAGGTTATATGATGTGATGCGGAGTACTTTTCGGATACAACAGGGAGAACGCTCTTTTCCAGATTATTTCACAGAGTTTAAGGTATTAGTAGATGACTATGATCGATTGGTACCTTTTACCAATCGATACGAGGTTTTCAGAGAGCAGAGGATGCAGTTTTTGGTAGTTTGCTTCCTAGCTGGGGTGAATCAGCAACTTGACTTAGCACGTTCTCAGATTTTAGCTGGGTCTGACATTCCATCTTTATCTGAGGTCTTTCGACAGATGAGTAGAGCAATTGGTAGAGACGAGCCTCGTGGTACTACTACTAATCATAGTGACCATACAACCCTAGGGGCATTTCGTGGCGGATGTCGAGGTGGTTTTAGTGGTAGAGGTTGTGATGGTGGCCAAAGTGATGGAGGCCGAGGGGGTAGAGGCCGTGATGGAGGACAAGGCAAAGGTGGAGATGGACGTGATACCAGGTCCTGCTACTATTGTGGAGAGCAAGGACATTTATAAAGCTCGTGTTGGAAGCTACATGGGCGTCCTACATCCTCTGTGGCCAATGCAGTGGCCGAGTATGATGCTCCTCCCCCTTTTTTGAGAGGAGAACTATAGATATGACGTAGGGAGAATATGATCAGGTCATTCAGATGCAGATTGGGAACACAGTCGAAACTCCCTCCGTAACAGTTGCAGGTAATCCAACTACGTGTATAGCCACCCCCAGATCGTGGGTGATAAACTCGAGTGCATCTGCACATATGACCCACTTCACAGGTACTTTCTCATCTTATCAGTTGACCTCTGGAAACAGTGGGATGATTGTTGCCAATGGAGGAACTTTGGAGGTGAAAGAATAGGGAGTAGCTACTCTATCTCCATCCATTACACTCTCTGATGTTTTACATACTCTTGCTAATCCATTTAACCTACTATCTGTGAGTCGTATTACCAGAGATCAGAACTGCTCAATAACTTTCTTTCCTGATCATTGTGTTTTTCAAGATCTAATTTCGAGGAATACTATCAGAAGAGGACGGGTGGTAGGTAGCCTGTATGTACTGGATGAGACTTTGGATGTTGCATGCTCTGGGCGATCGTCTCAAATATTGGCTATACATTGTCGGCTGTGCCATCCCTCCTTGCCAAGTCTAAAGAAACTATGTCCCAGTTTAAATCAGGTTACATAGTTAGAATGTGAGTAGTGTCAATTTGCTAAGCACCTGCGTGTGCCATATGTGTCCAGAAATAATAATAGGACCACGAGTCCATTCTCTTTAGTCCACTCAGATATTTGGGGTCCGTGTTCTGTCACATCTTTATTTGGTTTTCAGTATTTTGTGACTTTCATTGATGACTAGTCTCGCATTACTTATCTCTATCGTATGAAGAAGCGGTCTGAATTACCTATTGTGTTCACTACCTTTTATAATGAAGTCCACACTCAATTTGGCACAACTATGAAAATTCTACATGGTGATAATGGAGGTGAGTACATTGGTGGCTTGTTGGGTTCATACTCTTGTACACATGGGATTATTCACCAGACGTCATGCCCTGACACACCTCAGCAAAATGGGGTGGCTGAGAGAAAGAATAGATATCTCTTGGAAACTGTACATGCCTTGATGTTTCAGATTAGGGTTCCCAAAGTCTTATGGGGTGAAGCTGTGATGACCGCATGTTATCTTATTAATAGATTGCCTTCCTCTGTCCTACATGATGTTACACCCTTGTCAGTTTTACTTACTCAGCAGATTCCTTTTTCCTTACCACTCAAGATCTTTGAATGTGTTTGTTATGTGAGAGATACCAGTCCGAATGTGACAAAGCTGGATGCTCGCGCACTAAAGTGTGCCTTCATAGGATACCCTAAGACCCAGAAAGGATATCGGTATTATAGTCCTGACTTACGACGATTTATTGTTTCTCGCAATGTGGTGTTTGTTGAATCTACCCTATTCTATGGCTCGGCCACTACAGCTTTCTCCATTGTTGATGATGGTTTAGATCAGATTCTGCTGTATTAGTCCTCCCATGATTTACCAGTGGCATCTTCTCCCGTTGCCAGTCCTCCGATTGATATTCCCGAGGAGTCTCCCCCTACTATCTCAGAGGCACCTGTACTCTCATCATCCTCCGACTCATCAGTTTCACCAAGCTCCACCACCTCTCCTCTACTCGAGTTAGTATCTCCTCAGCCAGATCCGACCTCTGATCAGGTAAGTGATCCTCCTATTGCTTTATACAAGTCTTATCGTAGTTATAGAGATCATCCCTTATATACTACATCATATCGTGGTTTATCTGCCACTGTTCAGCAGGGTATTACTACCCTTGATCAATATACTTTCCTTTGCTCTGTTGTCGATGCACTTTCTCATCCAGGTTAATGCAAGGTTATGATTGAGGAAATGAATGCTCTTGAGGCTAATCATACGTGGGACCTGGTGAGTCTTTCTCCTGGGAAGACTGTGATCGGCTGCAAGTGGGTATATGTTGTTAAGCTTCATTCTGGTGGCACTCTTGAGCAGTTGAAGGCTCGTTTAGTGGTCAAGGGCTATGCTCAGACCTATGGCCTTGATTACTTTGATACCTTCTCTCCTGTTGCGAAGATGGCCTCCGTTCGTTTGTTCTTATCGTTGGTTGCATCCCATCAGTGGCCTTTGTATCAACTCGATGTGAAAAATGCCTTCTTTCATGGTGATTTGGAGGAAGAGATTTACATGGAGCAACCACCTGGCTTTGTTGCTCAGGGGGGTCCCCTAATCATGTATGTCGTTTAAAGCGCTCTTTATATGGTCTGAAGCAGTCTCCTAGGGCCTGGTTTGGCCGTTTCAGTTCCGTAGTACAGGAGTTTGGTCTTTAGCAATTAACAAATGATCATACTGTATTTTTTCGCCATACCTTAGCAGAATGCATCTTACTCGTCGTATATGTAGATGATATTGTTATTACTGGTAGTGACAGGAGTGGGATTGCTGAGCTTAAATCATTCCTAGGCACCAAGTTTCTGACGAAAGATCTTGGTGAATTTCAGTATTTCTTGGGCATTGAAGTAACCAGGAATAAAAAATGGGTGTTCATTTCTCAGCGAAAGTATGTGCTTGACATTTTGGAGTGAGCTGAATATATGAGTGCTAAAGAGGTGGACTCACCTATGGAGACTAATGTCAAGCTAGAACCGAAGGAAGGACCGCCTCTTTCAAATCTTGACTAGTATCGCCGTATAGTGGAGCAGCTGAATTATCTTACTACGATGACTTGTCCAGATATTGCGTATCCAGTGAGTGTAGTAAGTTAGTTTTTGTCAGATCCCCGTGTTCCTCATTGGCAAGCGGTGTTACGCATTCTTCGATACTTGCACAAAAATCTGAGTAAGGGCATCCAGTTTTTTGATCATGGCCATATGGGCATGGAAGGGTACTCTGACGCTGATTAGGCTGGCTACACTTTTGACAGGAGATCCACATCTGGTTACTTTGTATTTGTTAATGGAAACTTAGTTTCCTAGAAGAGCAAGAAGCAGACTGTAGTATCCCGGTCTAGTGTTGAGGCCGAATACCAGGCTGTGGCTCTAGCTACTACTGAAATTATGTGGCTTTAGTAGATTTTGACAGAGTTACACTTCCCTCTTATAGGATCGACCAGGCTTTTGGTTGATAATACCTCTGCTATTTATATTGCCACCAATTTAATATTTCATGAGAGAACAAAGCATATCGAGGTTGACTGCCATTGTCCGTGAGGAATATCAAAAAGGAGTGTTAGCTTTATTATTATTACCCGGAGTGGTTAGGCACACCATATCTTATTTTATATCCTCGTTTAGCTATAAATAAACTAGTGCATGCCCCATTAGGGTTAACACTTTCATTAAGCATAATACAATCTGATTAACATGGTATCAGAGCTATCACCGCCATCACCGCCAACAGCTCCTCCTTGAACCCTAACCCTAGCCGCCGACCATCCAAACCTCATCCTCCAACGCCACCACCCACCAACACCACCATCTTTAGCGTCGAAATCCACCAGATCAGTCTCAAACAGTCGCCGAAACCCTAACCCTTGCCACTAACCATGCCAGTCTCATCCTCCAGCGCTGAAACCTGCCACAGCCACCACCTCTAGTGCCGAAACCCACAACCCAGTCCCCAACAGTCGCCGAAACCCACCAAAACCACCACCTTTAGCGCCGACACCCCTAAACCAGTCCACTATAGTCGTCGACAGCCACTAACGTCGCTGAAACCAGTTATTGCCACCCAAATAGTCGCCGAAACCCACCAAAACCCACTAAACAGTTGCCATAGTCACCGATCGTGTCCCAAAAACAGTCTCCGACCGTTTAAACAATCACCGAAAACCTAGCCAAGTCGCCGGAAAAGTTGCTGAAAAAGCCATTGTCGGTCGCCGGAACAGTCGCCGAAACTTGGCAGTTCTATTTTTTCGTCTCCCTCACCGCGTCCCTTCATTCATCCGTGCAATGGCCTTCTTTCCATTCACCGCCAAGTTCTGTGTTGTCCAATTTTTGTTGATGCAGTGAGGGTTGTCTCGTTGTGGGTTCTCTGGTATTTGAACAAGAATGTCATCGGAGGGCGATAGGTCTGCTACCCGGACTTCTGGGACTGCTGAGTCTTTAACAGATACCGAGCAGCCAATGAGAACTGAGGTGTTCTCTTTTTTTACTTGGCTTGTCGATGAGAAACTTGACAGTGCTTCTGCTCATCCTTTGTGGCGGAAGAATGTGTTGAAATCCTTGCAAGGAATGGAATTGGATTCCCACTTATTTGTCGATGCCCCTGATCCTTGTTCACCTATTTATCGTACCTAGATACGAGACAATACTCGTCCCTTCAGTCAGATTATGAATTCCATAGACCGTAGTGTCAAGATTTTGGTTGCCAATGCCGATACAATAAAAGAAATCTGGAGGGCTGTGGAGGATTTCTATTCCTCCGCAAATGACTTATTGCACCTGTAAGATGTGATGCGAGGATTCTTCTGCTCGCAACAGGTTGGTTGTCCCCTTTAGGAGGACTTTATGAGCTTTAAAGTGCTTGCTGACGAGTTCGATCGACTTCTTCCTTTCACCAGTTCTCTCAATAAATTTCAAAAACAGCGGATGCAGATTTTAGTCGTGTGTTTTTTAGGCAGTTTGGATCCTGAATATGACACGGCCCGTTCACAAATTCTTGTTGGGACAGACATTCCTACCTTATTTGAGACTTTCCGTCAGGTGAGTCGTTTGATGCGTAGCGATGACACGAGGTCTACACCTGATGCTAGTGACCCATCTGCCCTCGTTGCTTCTCGTGGTGGCCATGGCGGTCGGGGCCGTGGTAGGGGCCTTGATGGAGGTCAAACTGGCGCGATAGGGGTGCTCGTGAGACCCGATATTGCAACTACTGTGGGATTCAGGGACATATTCACAGTCAGTGCTATAAATTACATGGAAGACTGTCCCCCGTAGCCAATGCTACTGTTGATTACTCTCAGGCAGACTCATCCTCCTCTTCTCAGAAGCAGCTTGTTGAGATGACCTCAGCAGAATATGAGCAGTATATTCAGTCTCAAGTTGCTAATCCTCCCGCTCCTGTCGCTGCTACCTTTGCAGGTAATCCTAGTGCTTGTTTGGCGACTACTCTGTCTGCGTGGGTGATTGATTCAGGTGCTTCCTACCATATGGCTGATTCTGCAGGTATCTTATCTGACTATCAGGTGACTCCTAGACATCATGGTGTTCTTATGGCTAATGAATTTTCCTTACTGGTTAAGGGGCGTGGAGTTGCTACCCCCACGCCATCTTTAACCCTACCTAATGTCTTACATACTTCTGGGAATCCATTTAACTTGTTATCAGTCAGTCAACTTACTAATGATCTCAACTGTTGTGTGACTATTTAACCTGATGGCTGTGTTTTTCAGGATCTTACGACGAAGAAGATTATCAGTAGAGGTCGAGTGTCTGATGGGCTATACTTGGTGGAGGAGGTGGCTGCTACGGCTTGCTCCGCAGTTTCTTCTCCTAGTTTTGAGGCTCATTGTCGTTTGGGGCATCCCTCTATATCTAGTTTGCATAGTGTCTGTTCTCGTTTTCATTCTATTTCTCATATTGAGTGTGAGTCGTGTCGGTTAGCAAAGCACCTACGTGTGCCTTTGTTACCTCGGGTCAATAAACGAGCTTCGGCTCCTTTTTTTTAAAATTCATTCATATGTTTGGGGGCCCTGTCCAGTCGAGTCAGTTTCTGGATTTCGTTATTACGTTATATTTGTGGATAATTATTCTCGTGTGACTTTCTTAAATCTTATGCGACATATATCTGAAGTAGCATCTATTTTCTCCTCTTTTTGTATGGAAGTGCAAACCCAGTTCAAGGCTCAGGTTAAATGTTTGCGCAGTGATAATGGTGGCGAGTATCTTTCTACCCAACTGAAGACTTTCCTGTCCACACATGGCATTATTCATCAGACTTCTTGTCCAGCTACCCCATAGCAGAATGGTGTCGCCGAGTGCAAGAACCGTCATATTATGGAAACTGCTCGAGCTCTCTTGTTTCAGATGCACGTAACTAAGAAATTATGGGGGCATGCCGTGTTAACTGCTTGTTACTTGATCAACCGCCTTCCCTCTCAGGTACTTGGTGGACAAATTCCGATAGCTGTCCTTTCTCCTGGGAAGAGCCTTTTCTCTCTCCCCTTGAGAATTTTTGGGTGCCTTTGTTATGTTCGTGACACTCATCCCCAGCAGACGAAGTTAGATGCTCGGGCTGTCAAATGTATTTTTCTTGGTTATTCAAAGACTCAGAAGGGGTACCGCTGTTTTTACCCCTCTCTACACAAGTTCCTTGTCTCTCGAAATGTTGTCTTTGTGGAGTCTACTCTTTTCTTTTCTGCGTCAAATTCGGTTGTGTCGGGGGTTGGGAGTTCTGATATTCAATGTATTGATTTTTTAGTGTCTTACTTGCCCATATCTTCTTCTGCAGGTGCTCCTCCTACTGCGGGATCCTTTCCACCTTCTCCATTAATTCCTTCAGCTTCATTGGACCTCTCCTCTGCTGAGCCAGTCTCCTCATATGTGAATCCTCTTCCTATAGTAAGTGCTCCTCCTCCTGACGATACTGCTCCTATTATTACTAGGAAATCTTATTGGACTTGTAAGGATCATCATCTCTATACTACCTCCTACAAGGGTCTTTCCACCTTACAGGCTTGCATTGCCACCCTGGATCAGATCATTGTTCCTCATACTGTTACCGAGGCCTTAGCCGACCATGCCTGGTGGGGTGCTATGTTGGAGAAGATGCAAGCTCTTGAGTCCACCTCGACTTGGTCCCTTGTTTCTCTTTCGGAAGGTAAGTAGGCTATTTGCTACAAATGGGTCTTTACAGTCAAGCTCAATCCTGATGGTTCTCTTACCCGGTTGAAAGCTCGTCTTGTTGTCAAAGGGTATGCTCAGACGTATGAAATTGATTATTTTGAGACCTCTCCCGTTGCCAAAATGGCTTCTGTTCGCCTCTTTATGTCTCTTGTTGCCACTCGCCATTGGCCTCTGTATCAGCTTAATGTGAAGAATGCTTTTCTTCACGGCGATTTGCAAGGGGAAGTCTATATGGAGCAACCTCCCGGTTTTGTTGCTCAAGGGGGGTCTCAGCTGGTATGTCGTCTCCATCGCTCTCTTTATGGATTGAAGCAGTCTCCACGGGCATGGTTTGATTGCTTTAGCATGGTTATGTGCCAATTTGGCCTTCTACAGTCCGAAAAAGACCACACTGTGTTCTATCGGCGTTCCTCTGCTGGCTGTATTCTATTAATTGTCTGCGTTGATGATATTGTTATCACAGGAGATGATACGATAGACATTTCTGAGTTGAAGCAATTTTTGAAATCTCAGTTTCAAACTAAAGATTTGAGGGAATTGAAATACTTTCTCGGCGTTGAGGTGGCACGCGGCAAGAAGGGTATCTTTATTTCCCAGCGGAAATACGTGCTGGATATTTTAGCTGATCCGGGGCTTCTGCGAGCAAAGGGGGTCGAATCACCTATGGACCCGAGTGTCAAACTCCTCCCTGATGAGGGTGATGTTTTTCCTCATCCTGATCAATATAGAAGAATGGTTTGGAAATTGAACTATCTAACAACAATGACAAGACCAGACATCGCCTTTCCTGTGAGTGTGGTGAGCCAGTTCATGGTTGCGCCTCGGGTCCCACATTGGAATGCCGTGGTTTAAATTTTACGATATCTCCACAGTAATCCTGGTAAGGGGCTGCATTTCAGTGATCATGGCCACTCTATGATGGAAGAGTATTCAGATGCAGACTGTGCTAGATACCCCATTGATCGAAGGTCCACTTCTGGATTCTCTATATTTATTGGTGGCAATCTTATCTCTTGGAAGAGTAAGAAGC
>JAOTRH010027609.1:0-21433 GCA_034768845.1 Heliamphora exappendiculata | reverse complement strand
TATATATATGTTTTGATTAATTGGGTTTCTCATGTTAATTATTGATTATTATTGAAAATAGAAAGCTAAAAATAATGTATTTATTATTGAATTTTTATTATTTTAAATAAAAAGCTAAAAATAATAAAAATTAAATAAAGAATTCTCATTTTTAAACTAGTTTCTTATACATTGAAAATTCATCATATAAAACTAGTATAAGAAAAATTAAAAAGAAAATTTGTTCAGGCGTAAAAGATGTTTGATTTTTAGATAAGAAAATCAAGAAGTTAAATAAATTGTTCATTTTTTCTTATTTTAAAAAATTTTAAAATGAGCGCGTTTTTTTTAATAAATTTTAGTTAGATTAGACCCTGTTATTTTAAAGTAAATATGTAAATTAGTTTTTTCTAATTACAAATCAACTATTTTATGTAAAAATAATAAGAGTTTTAATCTTTTTCACATTTCTTAAGTTTACTAAGAATTTTTAGTACTGAAAATATAGTTAGTTAGCTTTGACCAAAACATATTAGGCTCAAATATTTATATTAAACCTTAAAAGAATTTAAGTTTAGTTCACTTCTTTGGTGTTTTTTCTTTTAAAAAAAATTTATGAAAAGAAGATTCATTTTATCAGCTAAAACTTCCTTAAAATATTATTTTATTCAAGAAATTAAAAGGTTTTTTTATTTTTACATAGTTTTAACTATAAATTATTTTAGACAAATAAATAAATTAATTGAGTTCTTGTTAAAATGAACAAAGGTATAAACATTATACTGAAGTTTGTATTTTTTATTTTGTTTAAATTTGAAATTATTAAGTAAAATTTACTGACTTCTGCAAACGTAAGGTGAGTCTTCTGATATCTAGGTTAATTGAGTTTTCGATTATTGTTTTATAATGAATTTGAGTTGCACCACAAGTATATTATTGAAATGATTATGAAAATGTGATGTTAAAGATGAGAATGATAGTATAAACGATGTTCCGGCCGCTAGAGGACGATAAAGCATACCAGCGAGGTGATATAAAAAGGGCAGCGGGTCACGGCCAGGTGACTAGGAAATGATCATTTTTCACTACGGGGTAGCTCCCCAGATTTCTGGTAGAACCGTTTATTTGGACATCATTCTAAAAATAAAAAGCGGATAATAACTAAGATATCTATGCACTTGTACTAGTTTTGCTAATGGATGTTGAACAATTTCAGATAATGCTTGAATTCATGGAGGACCCGGTAGCAGAAAAAAGATGATTTAATTTATTCATAGTTTTATGTCAAATTCTGTAATTGTTGTATTTTGATTCCTGTATCTCGTTATGTTGTTTAAACATTAAACATACAGTTAGTAAGTTCTGGATTTTTTTTTAAAATGAGATCATTGGGAATATTTAAAGGAAGTAATTTCTTTTCAATGAATGATTTACAATTATTTTAAATTCGAAATGACTAGAGTGAGATCGTTTGAAAACTCAATTGGCAAAATTCCAAATGAGGAATGGAAAATAAAGAAAGAAAGAGGCTTCGGGTGGATTTTTAACTCACTGGCCGGTCACGGATGCCGTTCTTAGAAATGGGTCGTGACATCCTTCTTCATTCCCATCCACCATAATGTCTTACGTAGATCTTGATACATTTTCAACAATCTGGGGTGTATCGCAAACCTTAAGTTATAACTCTCATTTAGTATTCATTGCTTCACTTATATTATGTTGGGAATGCACACCCGATTTCAAAATTTCAACATGCCATCAGAAAGCGAAAAGTCTGGGCTTGGCGTCGTATTAACTCATTCGCAAATTGCTTTTAACTTTGGATCTTCCTATTGTCGTCGCTTTACCTCTTTTAGAATGGTTAGTTGGACCACGATCATAGCCAAAAGGACGCAGACTCTTTCTTTATTACTTCAAGCTCTCGTCGTTTAATATTCTCTACTAACTTTAGTTGTTAGGTGAGAAGGCTATTTTGGATTCTCATGGATTTTCGACTTAAAGCGTCAGCTACAACGTTTGCCTTTCCAGGGTGGTACAAGATGTTGATGTCATAATCTTTCATTAACTCTATCCAACGTATGTGTCTCAAGTTCAACTCCTTCTACGTGAAGATATATTTCAAACTTTGGTGATTAGTATACACATCGTAGGAGACTCTATAAAGATAATGTCGCCAGATTTTAAGTGCGAAGATGACCACTGCCAGCATGAGATCGTGGGTTGGATAATTCTTCTTGTGGGTCGTCAATTGTTGTGAAGCATAGGTGATGACTTTTTCATGTTGCATAAGCACACAACCTAATCCTTATCTCGATGCATCGTTGTAGATAGGGAATCGTTCTGAGCCTTTTGGTAGTGCAAGTACAGGTGTCGTTGTCAATTTTTCCTTTAACTCTTGAAAACTTTTCTCTCGTTTCCCGTTCCAAATAAAAAGTTTTCCTTTTTGAGTTTGCTCTGTTAGTGGTACTGTGATTTTTTAGAAATCTTGCACAAACCGATGATAATACCCCATGAGACCTAAGAAACTTTTTATCTTCGTCACCGTCGTAGGTGTTGGCTAATTCATAATTGCTTCTATCTTTTAGGGGTCAACCAATATTCCTTCACTCCCAACCACATGTCTTAAGAATACCATTTTCTTCAGCTATAACTTGCACTTCTTCAACTTAGTGTAGACACCCCGATTTGCCCCCACCAAATCTTAGGCTTATCCAAGCGAATTCAATGGTGAAAACCAAGTGGGATGATCCACAAAGTGTTTAAACAATCGCTAAAAAATGATTCAAATCCACTACTTCGTGAAATAAAACCACAAGATCACAACTTTTAAACCTTAAGGCCACAACCTTTTGAACCTTGCAACCTAGTTGTTCACTAGCCCAAATTCTTGCGACCGCAACCTTGTTTCTTGCAATTGTAACAAGAAATCCTTGAAAATCCTAAAAAATGTCACAGCCACAACAATCAACCACGCGGTCGCAACCTTCAAAGGTCGCGGCTGCAATCTTCGTGGGAATATTCTGAGCTTGGGATGTGTCACCATCTTATTGGGTGCCATTTTCTATATAAACGTACCTTCAGTATGATTTTTAGAGGACGATTAGAAGTACACCAATACTCTGCCAGTCGAAGTATTGACACCTCGACCCGACCCACTGTCCTTTTACCCTCAGAGTATTGGAATTGAAGCATTTCTCAATGACCAAATAGACGAGCATTGCATCTTACGACTTGAGGACACACTCGAGTCATCACATTTCAGGTACCCTCGTTGGAACCCCGATACTTCTCTCTCCACATTTTCTAGCCCCGTGGAGACGTCGGGTTAATATATGTATTTCAATTTATGATTTGCATGATTATTCTTTAGTTTGTCATTATTAGGTTTTATTTCTTTTGGTTACATTATTATTATGCTTAATTTTAAAATTTTAGTTAGTATTAAATTATTCATGCTTTAATTGTGTTTTTTATTGAAGTAGGCGTAATCTGTTTCCTTTTTGTAATTCTATTTCATATTTGATCTCACACATCACACATTCACACCGAGCATACTATTTTCTAAAACTCATCAAATAGTGCCTAAATACCTTGCGATCGCAATAATCAATATTGCAGACGTAACATTCTGGCATTTACATCTTTACGGTCGCAACATTGATCGTTGCGCCCGTGCACTTTGCCCTATTTTTCCTTACGATCGCAACATTCATATGTTACTGACGCAACCTTTTTCCATTTTCAGTAGCCTAATTTTGCTTTCACAGTATTCTGTCCTGTTATGTATGATCTCTAGTATGCAATTTATAGTGTGGTTTCAGCATGTTCAAAGTTTATAATTCTTTAGGATTGCTTTTCCTTTCTTTAAACTCATGTTATGCTAGTGTTAACCATAGTTCAATTTTGACATGATTAGGGTTTATTAGTTTATTTTAATGATTTCATCCTTTGTTTGTTGCATGCGATTTTCATCATGTATCCTTAGTATAGATTTTGCATGTTTAGGATTTAAGATTTCTTTTATGCTTTGTTTTGTGTTTTATATACATATGCTTTACTATTTTCACTATTTAATTTTGATTGTTACCTCTTTACCTTTACTTTTTGCATTTGCATGCATTTAAGAAATCTAATTAAGAACCAATAATGATTAGTAGAGGCCAACCTCACGGTTGGACGAATGAGAATCCTAATACCTTCCCTAATTTGTACCTTAGCTTCTGGACCCTTGTTTTCTCTAGTTAACATTTTAAAGATTAGTTGCTCATTTTTATTTTTTATTTTAGTTTTTCTCAAAAATCAAGTGGCGACTCCATTTATTTTAATAAAAATGGATTTTCAAAACTTTTTGATTTTCAAGGTGTTAAAAGTTTTTAAAATAACTCTTGAATTTTTTATTTTTGTTAAAACCCAAAATCTCAGCGCCACACTTGGCGTATAACTTATGGTCTTTTAATGTGTGTAGTACCTTCTGTAAATGCTCCACCTACTCTTCTTCACTTTTGGAGTAGATTAGAATGTCGTCGATAAATACAATCACAAACTCATCCAAGAATTCCTTAAAAACTTGATTCATGAGATCCATGAAATCTACCGGGGCATTTGTCACTCCAAAAGGCATTACTAAGAATTCATAGTGTTTGTACCACATTCGAAAAGCCGTCTTCTCGATATTCTCTTTTTTCACTTTTAACTAATGATACCCGAACCGTGGATCAATCTTAGAAAATATACTCACTCCTTATAACTGATCAAACAAATCATCGATACGTGGTAGGGGTAACTATTTTTAATAGTGACTTTATTCAACTTCCGATAATCTATGCACAATCTCATCGTTCTGTCCTTCTTCTTTACAAATAACATGGGGCTCCCCATGGTGACATACTGGGTCTAATAAAACCCTTATCTAATAACTCCTCCAACTATACTTTTAATTCTTTCAGCTCAGCTCGGGCCATACGATATGGGGTTTTAGAGATTGGTTGAGTCCCAGGTACAACTGCTATAAAAAAATCAATTTCTCGGTCCATAGGTATTCCTGGTAAGTATTTGAGAAACACTTCAGGGAATTCATAGTTTACAGGAATTTATGTCAAGCTTGGATTCTTGAGTATGCTTTTTGTCACACAAAAGAGGTATCCTTGACATCCTTTCGTAAGGAGTTTTTGGGCTCGGGTTATGGATACAAAATATGGAGGTGAAGAAACTCTTTGTCCCCTAAAACAAAACTCACCTTAAGAGGTACAAAAATCAACACACTTCGAAGTGCAGTTGATAATGGCATGATTGGATGCAAGCCAATCCATGCCAATAATAATTCCAAAATATCCCATATCAATAGGAATCAGGTCTGCTGACATGCAAACATCACCAAAGATCACGTCACAATTTCTATACATAATAGAACTAACTACCATTTGCTTATAGGTTGGGATACTAGCAGTTCGTAACCCAAGGGTTCTAGTGTTTCCAACAACTTCTTAGTAAATTTAGTTGATATGAAGGATTGCGTCGAATCAGAATCAAATAGCACATAAGCGGGTATGGAGCAGATAGATAGATACCTGCGACAACTTCTTCGGTATTTTGGGGATCTCCTGGAATTAATGCCGACATCCTTCCTTGTCTTTGATTGTCATTCCTACGAGTTTCATATGGTGGATCCTTGTAATTCCTATTCATTAGCTCGAATTCCCTTTCCCATTGTTGTTTGCTATGAGCTTTGGATAGTTCCTCCTAATGTGTCATTCGACATCACAATTGAAACATTTGTTGGTCGTTCTCTAGTAAACTCCCAAGTGTTTCTTCCCGCATGTTGCACAAAGGGCTTTCTGATCTCCTCCTCTTGTAACCCCCACATTTGGCATTTTTAAACTCCTACCTCTCAAATTTCCCGAACCTGTAGTCTGACATTTTTGATTCTCAAAGAATCTTCGACTCTCAGTGTTCTCTTGTTCCACCGCATCGCTCGGTTCACGACGTCAGGATAGCTGGGCAACCTCAAAGGATGGATCATTTTCTAATCTCCGGCCTCAATTCATCCTCGAACTTGCGTGTCTTCATATGTTCAGTGTGAATCATGTGTGGGACATATTCAGTAAGGTTCGTAAACTTTGCTTCGTATTCAAAAACCATCATTTCCCCCTTTGCTTAAGCTGCTGGAACTCAATGCATTTAGCATCACGCAGAGACTGGGGAAAGTACTTCTCCTAAAAGTAATCAAAAATTATTCCCATTCCATCTATGGTTCTTTATGTTTCTTTAGGTTCCACCATCTCTGGGTCACACCCTCCAGTTGGTAAGTTGACATAGTCACTTTTTTGGCCTCAGTACATGTCACAACCCCAAATATCATCTCCTTAGCCACAATCCACTCGTTGGCTTTAACCGGGTCTAATCTCTTTTTGTAGGATAGTGGTTTCATTTTTAGAAACTCCTGCATATTTGGGCCGTCTACGTGATTCTAGAGCATTCTAGGGTCTCGACCTTGGGGTCTGATTGGAAGTGGGTTATTGGGTACCTGATTAGGGGGAACTGGATTTAACTGTTGCCTAGCTAATTAGGGGGAACTGGATTTGGCTATTGCCTAGCCTGGGCTAGGTAATAAATCATTTGATGCATTTCATTCATTTGAGTATTCACTAGCGCCATCAGCTCATCTATGTTTCCACCTCCAGTTGTTCTACGTGTATTCACCATGTTTACAAATCTATGTCAAAGTAAATTAAGCTTAGGATTAGGTGTGACAATCCGGTATGTATTTATTTTATTTTGTTAATCTTTGTCTTTGGTTAAATATTGTGGGGTGACAAAAAATTAGAGTATGAGTTTTAATAATATGGAGGATCGTGGACGGACTAATGAGTTTTGGAATAATTCTAAGATCATAAATAATGATTAATATAAACAACATAATTATGGGAAAAATTAAAATGAGATAATAAGAGTGAGGTTAGAGATTGGATTTTATTTTAAAAAGCAATTTGTTAGATTTTTGGTTCAGGGACCACCGCTCGAGCGGTGAAGGCTCACTCGAGCGGGCTATCGGGATGAGTATGAAAAATTCTCGAGTCTTGGAGAAAATTTGGGAGAGCATATATATATATATATATATGTGTGTGTGTGTGTGTGTGTGTGTGTGTGTGTGTACACAACACGTGAGACCCTCATCCCTTTCTCTTATTTTTCTTCTTCTCACTCTCTCTCTCTCTCTCTCTCTCTCTCTTCTAGAGAAAAACCCACCCAAACCCTCAAACCCTAACTTTTCACCACTCAAATTGTAGATGGAGGCGTGATTAGGAGAAATCAAGAAGAAATACCAAGCTTTGGAGCAAGGAGAATGAAGATAAAGCCTTGAGGAAGCAAGCAAATCCATCACCCAAGCCCTATGAGAGAGATTTGAAGAAATCACAAGCTTTCGAACAAATTTGAGGTAGGATTTAGATTATCTCACATGTCTTGCCTTGATTTGGGTTGATATTTTCTACGTATGAGTAAAAGTTGAGTTAATTGCATGTTTAGTTAACATATTGGTAGATTGGTGTGTGGATTGAGTTAATTTTCATAAAATAGAGATTCTTGAGAAATGATTACCCATGAGATTGATGCTTTGTTGCATTAAAATAGAGTTTTGAGACTTGAATCTAGTGTTTTTGGTTTAAAATTAAAGATTTGAAGCATTTTTGATAAGGGTTATGTGTTTGGAGGTTTGAAGCTCAAAATAGGGGCGAATCTGGGTTTCTCTCGGGTGCCAGGGTGCTCGAGCGGAGCCCTGTCCGCTCGAGCGCTCACATGGCAGAAGGTTGGGTGCTCGAGTGCCCGACATCCGCTCGAGCGAACTAACTCCGTAGGGACAACTTTGTCCACTTATATCTCCCTCATTCGGACTCCGAATTGGGTCGTTCTTGTACTCAAATCGAAGCCCCAAAAGTCCCCTTTCCAACAAGACTACTCTAACAAAACAATTCATTTTATAAAAAAAAGTTATGATCAAAATAGTGAGGGTATGTCAAAATTTTAAAACCATTTTTTGACCATTTTTAGCTGAATGTTTTGAAAAAATATATTTTCATTCATATTGGCCCTTTTTACTAAATTTCTAGTCCCTTGAGCTTGTGGCACATTTATAGATATATCAAAATTGAGTTGGGATGCATGCATTGGACCTGTTGATTGAATCTTCCTTACACTAAACGCGAGTTTCAAGTTGATATATGTATATGTATATATGATGGGTGCATTCCTTTTAAATTGAGGTGATCCTCTTTATATCAACTTTGTGTTATGGGTATGTGATAACATTGTGATCTATGAGAAATTGGTAACACCGTGATTTAAGAGAAATTGTATAACAAAAGTGATGAAACGAGACATTGTATAATAAAAGTTGGGCAATGAGAAATTGTGTACTGAAAGTCTTGATGTTAATTCGAGTTTGGAATTATAATGATGTACTATGGTAATGAGTGGGAGAGGAACCATTTGTGCATTGGACTCCCGAGTTGTGGAAATAAATCTAATAAACCTAAAATGAACCGTACGGATTGATATAGAATAAGTTGGGCTAGCGGCTCCGCGGTGAAAGACCAAAAACTTGCGCAAGATGGGGACCACATGCCTACGGGTTAGTCCCCGAAACATGGTATTGTGTCTTGGTGAGTTATAGAGCTGCTATCTATTATCAAATGGCTTCGCATAGCCTATTGGGATTAATAGGGAGGGGTTTCTATAAGCTTCACCCGACATCGGTTCATTAGAGGTGATACGGTTTTATGAAAACCCAGAATGAAAAATGATAGGTTGATGAATGGTAAAGAAATGGATAAATGGGAATAAGTTTGGGTGTGTGTGAGTGTGTGTGTTTAAAAGATAAACCTGGTGAAAATGTGCATTTTCTTTAATTACTCCCATCACACCTCATAAATTATGCATTAGATATGAGTTAATCTTTATCCTACGAGTTTCGACTCATGTATATATGTCAAACACATTTCAGGTTCTGACAAGCGGGGTGACAACAAAACTGTGGATACTTTTGGAAAGAGTAAAGAATGGGATTCAAGATTTCCTTATTTCTTGTTTTGTTGTACATAAGATAGTGGAAGTGATGTAATGAAAATGATAGTTGAAGTTGTATATATGTTATCTCAAACCATGTGACGACTACAGATGGTACATGGGCATCATTTACCGCGGTATTTCTAGAAAAACATTTTCCTAAGTCCATTCGAGATACATATAGAGAGGAATTTTTGTCTTTGATACAAGGGGATCTGTCCGTTTTGCAGTATGAGTCAAAGTTCACAAGCTTATCAAAGTTTGTGCCCGAAATGGTTTCAACGGAAGAGTTGAAGGCCAAGAGGTTCGAAAGGGGTTTACGACCCGCCATCTGAGAGAAAGTGGTGGGTTTTCGATTGAGGGTTTTCTCGGAGGTAGTGGAGACGACCATGGTAATAGAAAGTGCTATGGAAGACAATCGTAGGATCATGGAAAAGAGGCAACCGTCGGTGGCTAAAACAACGCAATATGAGGGACGACCTTATAAGAAGCAAAGGCCAGAACATGGCAATACTAGTTCGATGCCATAGAGATCTTATCAGACCCAACGCTCCGTACCCACCCCATCAGTGGCCTCGACGGCACAGCTGGAGCGAAGGGTGGTTGTTTGTTTTGTTTGTGGGTAGCATGGACACCGGGCTAGAGAATGTTTTCAAAGGAAGCAAGCACCAAGGCAAAAGCAGGGTTCGACACAAGGAAAACCTCAGGAGACGGGACCCATTAGATGCTTTCAGTGTGCTCAAGAGGGGCACGTTAGACGTGAATGTCCGCAAGGGAGATCTAGCTGAGAAACATCTACTACACATTATACTCAGCGACAGACATATGACCATCAAACTCGAAAGACCGGGGTGCAGATAGTTTGGGCTCCCAAGGAGGCTTCTTCAGTACAATCTGTACGCCAACCTAGGGGTAGGGGACAGGGATAAACATCTGGAGTTCAAGGAAGGGTTTATGCCATAACAAAAGCTGGTACTTCCTCAAACCTTGAGATACACGAGACTACCACTAGTATCCCGGTGATACGAGGTACTTTGTTAGTTTTCAATTCTTGGGCTCGTGTATTGTTTGTTTTTGGTGCATCACGTTCATTTATCTCTTCCTCATTCGTATCTGCTTTGGGTTTACCGATTGAGATGTCAGACGTTGTAAATGTCGAAACACCCATCGGTGATAGTACAACGTTAAGATGTGTATGTAGATGGTGCAAATTAGTAATAGCTGATCGCCATCTCGTATTAGACTTTATCGGGTTTAAGATGTCGGGGTTTGACATTATTCTAGGAATGGACTGGTTAATTGCATTTCGTGCATTTATTGACTGTGATCGACGGAGGATTTTCTTGTACACTCAAGAAGGAGATTCTTTCTTTTACGTGGGGGATAAGGATGATAAGATGACACCTCAACCCGGTGACGTGAACCATTTAACTAATGTGCATACGATTCTTTCTACCCTTTTGACTAAGGATGATCCTTTTGTACGAGGGGAGTTTTCACCGGTTGTGAACGAGTTTAGTGACATTTTTCTGGAAGAGTTGTTTGAACGGCCGCCACATAGAGAAGTTGAATTTTCTATTGAGCTTATCCCAGGGACTATTCCAATATCGGTGCCATCCTATCGTTTTGCCCCAGCGGAGTTGAGAGAATTGAAGATTCAGTTGCAGGACTTGTTGGACAAGGGCATTATTTGCCCTAGTGTCTCGCCGTGGGGAGCACTGGCATTGTTTGCTAAAAAGAAAGACGGCTCATTGGGATTATATATCGATTATCAAAAGTTGAATCAAGTTGCGGTGAAGAATAAATATCCGATGCCCAGGTTTGATGATCTATTTGACCAATTGAGAGGCTCTGCATGTTTTTTAAAGATTGATTTGAGATCGGGTTATTATCAACTAAGGGTCCAGGAGGATGATATACCAAAGACCGCATTTCGAACCCATTACGGTCACTATGAATTTTTGGTGATGCCCTTTGGTTTAACAAATGGCCCCGCAACTTTCATGGATTTGATGAATCGAATCTTCCGGCCTTACCTTGATCAATTTGTAGTGGTTCTTGTTGACGACATCTTGATTTATTCTCTGACCCCAGAAGTCCATGAGGAGCATTTACGTGTGGCGCTTCAACTTTTGAGAGAACACAAGCTTTATGTTAAGTATGAGAAATGAGAATTCTGGCTGCCTAAAGTAAAATTTTTGGGACATGTTGTGTTGAAAGACGGAGTAACTGTTAATCCATCTAAAGTAGAGGCTGTGCAAGATTGGAAAAGATCACAAAGTGTGTTTTATATCAGAAATTTCTTAGGCCTTGTAGGATATTATCGTCGTTTTGTAAAGGATTTATCCCATTTAGCGTCACCACTGACACGACTCAGTCGAAAAGGAGTTAAATTCACGTGGAGTGATGCTTGCGAAGATGCCTTTCAAGAATTAAAGAATCAATTGACCAGTGCGCCGATACTGATCATACCTGAGAGGGGTTTTGGTTATGAAGTATATTGTGACGCGTCTCATGAAGTGTTAGAGTGTGTTCTGATGCAGCAGGGCAAAGTTGTGGCATATGAATCAAGACAATTAAAGACGCATGAGAGGAATTACCTAACACATGATTTGAAATTAGCAGCAGTTGTTTTTGCGTTAAAGATGTGGAGGCATTACCTTTATGGAGAACGATTTGAAGTTTTCTCCGACCATAAGAGCCTCAAATACCTATTCTCGTAGAAAGATTTAAATTGAGACAGAGGAGATGGATGAAATACCTGCGCGATTATGATTTTAGTTTGCAATATCACCCGGGTAAGGCTAACGTTGTCGCAGATGCCCTCAGTCAAAAATCTTGAAGTCTTTAGCTCAAATTGAAATACGAGAATGGAAATTATTGGAAGAGGTTGGAGAGTTTGACCTTAACCTTGGTGGAGCTGAGGATCGTGTTACTTTATCCACTATGGTCTCTCAACCTATGTTAATACATCATGTCATGGAGGCTCAACAGCTTGATGAAGAGGCACAAATGTATAGGGAACGTGTCACGAACAAAGAAAACGTTGAGGGATGGACCAATCTACCGAACTAAGGCTTGAGATTTATGGGAAGACTGTTTGTACCTGAGGTTTGTCGTGAAGAAGCGCTACGGGACTTTCACCATTCTCGACTCCCAGTGCATCCGAGAACTACAAAAATGTATCATGATCTTCGACGATAATTTTGGTGGAAAGGTATGAAAAAGGATGTGGCCTTATTTGTTGCCAAATGTCTCATGTGTCAGCAAGTGAAAGCAGAACATCGGCAACCGGCGGGCATGCTTTAACCGTTACAAGTTTCAGAGTGTAAGTGGGAATACATGACGATGGATTTGTTTCCAGGCTTCCTAGGTCACCAAAAGGACGCAACGCGATATGGGTAATTGTGGATTGATTAACGAAGTCTGCACATTTTCTCCTGATACGTACAACAGACTCGGTGGACAAGCTAGGAAGATTATATGTTCAAGAGATTGTGCGGTTACATGGTGTACCAATATCGATAGTATCGGATAGAGACCCCCGATTTACCTCGCGATTTTGGCAGAGTTTGCAGGCAGCTTTGGGAACCAGTTTACTCTTTAGTATGGCATTCCACCCTCAAACTGATGGTTAGCCCGAACATACGATTTAAATTTTGGAAGATATGTTACGAGCTTGTGTGTTGGACTTTGGTGGTTCGTGGGAAGATCACCTACCACTAGTTGAGTTCGCATACAACAATAGTTAGCAAGAAACTATCGAGATGGCCCCGTATGAAGCATTGTGTGGAAGACCTTGTAGATCTCTGTTATGTTGGACTAAAATTGGAGAAGCCTCATTGCTAGGCCCTGAATTGGTGGGGGAAACAACCGAGAAGATCGCCACAATTCGAAAGCGTTTGATCACGGCTCAGAGTCGCCATAAAAGTTATGCCGATCGACAGAGACGACTATTATCGTTTGAAGTAGGGGATTTTGTATTTCTAAAGGTGTCACCGAAGAAAGGCTTGGTAAGGTTTGGAAAAGGCAGAAAGTTGTCACCACGGTTTATAAAACCTTCCAAAATACTTGAACAAATTGGGGAAGTAGTGTATCGGCTGGCTTTGCCACCACGGCTATCATCTGTACACGACATCTTTCATGTGTTAATGTTACGAAAGTATGAGCCCGATCCTTCACACGTGATTGACTGGTCAAAGTTAAAACTATGGGAAGATGTTTCTTACGAAGAGCTACCGATGAAGATTCTGGATTCCTGGCAACAAGTTTTACGAGGAAAGACCTTATCCTATGTAAAGGTATTATGGCGACATCATGGTGTGGAAGAAGCGACTTGGGAGAGAGAGTCAGATATCCGGTCTAAATATCCCGAGCTTTTTGCGTCATAAGAAGGGTCGAATTTTGGGGACGAAATTCCTAAGGAGTAAAGGTTGTGACAATCTGGTACGTATTTATTCTATTTTGTTAATCTTACTCTTCAGTTAAATATTATGGGGTGACAAAAAATTAGAGTATAGGTTTTAATAATATGGAGGATCGTGGACGGACTAATGAGTTTTGAAATAATTCTAAGATCCAAAATAATGACTAATATTAACAAAATAATTATGGAAAAAATTAAAATGAGATAATAAGTGTGAGGTTGGAGATTGGATTTTATTTTAAAAAATAATTTGTTAGATTTCTGGTTCAGGGACCACCGCTCGAGCGGGCTATCGGGATGAGTATGAAAAATTCTCGAGCCTAGGAGAAAATTTGGAAGAATATATATATATATATTATTTGTGTACAACACGTGAGACCCTCATCCCTTTCTTTTATTTCTCTTCTTTTCTCTCTCTCTCTCTCTCTCTCTCTCATTGAAAGAAAACCCACCCAAACCCTCAAACCATAATTTTCCACCACTCAAATTGTAGATGGAGGTGTGATTAGGAAAAATGAAGAAGAAATACCAAGCTCTGGAGCAAGGAGAGTGAAGATAAAGCTTTGAGGAAGCAAGAAAATCCATCACCCAAACCTTAGGAGGGAGATTTGAAGAAATCACATGCTTTCGAGCAAATTCGAGGTAGGATTTAGATTATCTCACATATCTTACCTTGATTTGGGTTGATATTTTCTACATATGAGTAAAAGTTGAGTTAATTGCATGTTTAGTTAACATATTGGTAGATTGGTGTGTGGATTGAGTTAATTTTCATAAAATAGAGATTCTTGAGAAATGATTACCCATGAGTTTGATATTTTGTTGCATTGAAATGGAGTTTTGAGACTTGAATCTAGTGTTTTGGGTTTAAAATTAAAGATTTGAAGCATGTTTGATAAGGGTTATGTGTTTAGAGGCTTGAAGCTCAAAACAAGGGCGAATCTGGGTTTCTCTCGGGTGCCAGCGCGCTCGAGCGGAGCCGTGTCCGCTCGAGTGCTCACGTGGCAAAAGGTTGGGCGCTTGAGCGCCCGACGTCCGCTCGAGCGGACTGACTACGTAGGGCCAACTTTGTCCACTCATATCTCCCTCATCCGGTCTCCGAATTGGGTCGTTTCTATACTCAAATTGAAGCCCCAGAAGTCCTCTTTCCAACAAGACTACTCTCACAAAAAAATTCATTTTGTAGAAAAATTTCTAGTCAAAATAGTGAGGGTATATCAAAATTTTAAAACCATTTTTCAACCGATTTTAGCCGAATGTTTTGGAAAAACATATTTTCATTCATACTGGCCCTTTTTACTAAATTCCTAGTCCCTTGAGCTTGTGGCACATTTATAGATATATCTAAATTAAGTTGGGATGCATGCATTGGACCTGTTGATTGAATCTTCTTTACACTAAACGCGAGTTTCAAGTTGATATATCTATATGTATACATGATGGGTGCATTCCTTTTAAGTTGAGGTGATCCTCTTTATGTCAACTTTGTGTTATGGGTATGTGATAACATTGTGATCTATGAGAAATTGGTAACACCGTGATTTATGAGAAACTGTATAACGAAAGTGGTGAAATGGGACATTATATAATAAAAGTTGGGCAATAAGAAATTGTGTACTGAAAGTTGTGATGTTAATTCGAGTTTGGAATTATAATGATGTACTATGGTAATGAGTGGGAGATGAACCATTTATGGGTTAGACTCCCGGGTTGTGGAAATGAATCTAATAAACCTAAAATGAACCATACGGATTGATGTGGAATAAGTTGGGCTAGCGGCTCCGTAGTGAAAGATCCAAAACTTGCGCAAGATGGGGACCACATGCCCATGGGTTAGTCCTCGAAATGTGGTATTGTGTCGTGGTGAGTTATAGTGCTATCTATTATTTGATGGCTTCACGTTGCCTATAGGGATTAATAGGAAGGGCTTTCTATAAGCTGAACCCGACATCGGTTCATTAGAGGTGATACGATTTTGTGAAAACAGAGAATGAAAAATGAAAGGTTGATGAATGGTAAAGAAATGGATAAATGGGAATAAGTTTGGGTGTGTGTGAGTGTGTGTTGAAAAGATAAACTTGGTGAAAATGTGCATTTTCTTTAATTACACCAATCACACCTCACAAATCATGCATTAGATATGAATTAATCTTTATCCTACGAGTTTCAGCTCCTGTATATATGTCAAACACATTTCAGGTTCTGACAAGCGGGGTGACAACAAAGCTGTGGATGCTTTGGGAAAGTGTAAAGAATGGGAGTCATGATTTCCTTGTTTCTTATTTTGTTGTACATAAGATAATGGAAGTGATGTAATGAAAATGATAGTTGAAGTTGTATACATGTTATCTCTAACCTTGTGATGAACTTGGGAATGTAAATTTTGGAACTCTAATCGTTTTATTAAGTTTGTTTAATGTCATATGCAATATCTTCTCACATCTTGGAGTATTACCAATGGATACGAGTTATGTATGGCTTGTTTTGGGTTTAGCTCATGGACTCGAGTTTGGGACGTGACAGAATGGTATCAGAGCTCTAGGTTCAGATACCTAGGAGCCATGGGATGTGAGGACGACTTTGTGTGAGAATTTTTTAATGAGAATTAGGCACCACTACACAGTATGGTTTGTGTGCTTGAATGGGATTGTGGTTGTATTGTCTTGCGCATGTTTTGTGTTTATATGAGCATGGAGGTTGAGTCTTGGGGTGATGTGACTTGCCATTTGGCGTCTAATCAACTACTTTGGGGTTCAAAGTAGAAAAGCGTTTGGCCGACGTTCTTTCTATGAGAAGTTTGAATTAGTTGCTCGAATTGTCGCATTACTTTGAGGCTTTCCCTTGGTATGTGTTTATGTGTTTGTGTGATTAAGTTTGAGTAGGGTTAGCCCCGCTTGCCTTTAAAATTGAATCTATTTGGGAAGGGATTGTCGATTTGTTTATATATACTATGTATTGACGATCATTTTCTTTGGTATAGTGATGCCTCCTAGGCGAGAAAGAGATAGAGGTCGCGGTCGTGGCCGGGGGCGCGGAAGAGCGCCAGTTCTTGAAGAAGGGGATGTTAACGCCCCGTAGGAACCAGTTGGGGGTACAGCTGTGAATCAACAGATACTAAATGCATTGAGGACTTTGGTAGGGGCTGAGGCTAACTAAGGAGGAACGCGGGATATAAACGGAAGGGCTGCAATGATGATGAGAGAGTTTTAATGGTTAAATCCTCCTACTTATGCTGGGGAACCCGAACCTCGAGTGGCGACAGAATGGCTGAAGTTAGTCACCCGGATTTTTGATACTTTGCAAATAGTGGAGGATGATCTTAGGGTTGGTTTTGCTACTTTTCAACTCTGGGAAGAGGCAAATGACTAGTAGGAGTTTGTTAAGACGACTACAGATGGTACATGGGCATCATTTACAGCGGTATTTCTAGAAAAATATTTTTCGAGTCCATTCGAGATACATACAGAGAGGAATTTCTGTCTTTGATACAAGGGAATATGTCCATTTTCTAAGATGAGTCAAAGTTCACAAGCTTGTCAAAGTTTGGCCGAAAATGGTATCAACGGAAGAGTTGAAGGCCAACAGGTTCGAAAAGGGTTTATGACCCGCCATCTGAGAGAAAGTGGTGGGCTTTCGATTGAGGGTTTTCTCAGAGGTAGTGGAGACGACCATGGTAATAGAAAGTGCTATGGTAGACTATCGCAGGATCATGGAAAAGAGGCAACCATCGGTGGCTAGAACAACGCAATCTGAGGGACGACCTTATAAGAAGCGAAGGCCAGAACAGGGCAATACTAGTTCGACGCCACATAGATTTTATCAGACCCAACGCTCCGTACCCACCCCATCTGTGGCCTCGATGGCACGGCTGGAGCAAAGGGAAGTTACGTGTTTTATCTGTGGGCAACATGGACACCGGGCTAGAGAATGTTCGCAAAGGAAGCAAGCTCCAAGGCAACAGCAGAGTTTGACACAAGGACAACCTCAGGATAGGGGACCCATTAGATGCTTTCAGTGTGGTCAAGTGGAGCACGTTAGAAGTGAATATCCGCAAGGGAGATCAGGCCGAGAAACATCTACTACACATTCTACTCAGCGATAGACATATGACCATTCAACTCGACAGACCGGGGTGCAGATAGTTCAGGCTCCCAGGGAGGCTTCTTCAGTACAATCTGTACGCCAACGTAGAGGTAGGGGATAGAGACAAACATCTGGAGTTCAAGGAAGGGTTTATGCCATAACAGAAGCTGTTACTTCCTCAAACCTTGAGATACGCAAGTCTACCACTAGTACCCTGGTGATACGAGGTACTTTGTTAGTTTTCAATTCTTGGGCTCGTGTATTATTTGATACTGGTGCATCACATTCATTTATCTCTTCCTCATTCGTATCTGCTTTGGGTTTACAGGTTGAGATGTCAGACATTGCTATAAATGTCGAAACACCCATCGGTGATAGTACAACATTAAGGTGTGTATGTAGAGGGTGCGAATTAGTAATAGCTGATCGCCATCCGGTATTTGACTTTATCGTGTTGAAGATGTCGGGGCTTGACATTATACTTGGAATGGACTGGTAAACAGCATTTTGTGCATTTATTGACTGTGATCGACGGAGGATTTTCTTGTAGACTCAAGAAGGAGATTCTTTCTTTTACGTGGGGGATAAGAATGATAAGATGACACTTCGACCTGGTGACGTGAACCATTTAACTAATGTGCATACGATTCTTTCTACCCTTTTGACTAAGGAGGATCCTTCTGTACGAAGGGAACTTCCACCGGTGGTGAACGAGTTTAGTGATGTTTTTTCGGAAGAGTTGTTTGAACAGCCGCCACATAGAGAAGTTGAATTTTCTATTGAGCTTAGCCTAGGGACTGTTTCAATATCGATGCCATCCTATCGTTTTGCCCCAGCGGAGTTGAGAGAATTGAAGATTTAGTTGCAGGACTTGTTGGACAAGGGCTTTATTCGCCCTAGTGTCTCGCCGTGGGGAGCACTGGCATTGTTTGCTAAAAAGAAAGACGGCTCATTGCGATTATGTATCGATTATCAAAAGTTGAATCAAGTTACGGTGAAGAATAAATATCCGATGCCCAAAATTGATGATATATTTGACCAGTTGAGAGGCTCAGCATGTTTTTCAAAGATTGATTTGAGATCGGGTTATTATCAACTAAGGGTTCGGGAGGATGATATACCAAAGACCGCATTTTGTACCCGTTATGGACACTATGAATTTTTGGTGATGCCCCTTGGTTTAAAAAATTCCCTCGCAACTTTTATGGATTTGATGAATCGAATCTTTTGGCCTTACCTTGATCAATTTGTAGTGGTTTTTGTTGACAACATCTTGATTTATTCTCCGACCCCAGAAGTCCATGAGGAGCATTTACGTGTGGCGCTTCAACTTTTGAGAGTACACAAGCTTTATGCAAAGTATGAGAAATGTGAATTTTGGCTGCCTGAAGTAAAATTTTTGGGACATGTTGTGTCAAAAGACGGAGTAACTGCTGATCCATCTAAAGTAGAGGCCGTGTAAGATTGGAAAAGACCAAAAGTGTGTTCGATATTAGAAGTTTCTTAGCCCTTGCGGGATATTATCGCCATTTTGTATAGGATTTTTGCCGTTTAGCGTCATCACTAACACAACTCACTTGAAAAGGAGTTAAATTCACATGGAGCGATGCTTGCAAAGATGCCTTTTGAGAATTAAAGAATCGATTGACTAGTGCACCAATACTGATCATACCTGGGAGGGGTCTTGGTTATGAAGTATATTGTGACGCGTCTCGTGAAGGGTTAGGGTGTGTTCTGATGCAGCAGGGCAAAGTTGTGGCATACGGATCGAGACAATTAAAGATGCATGAGAGGAATTACCCAACACATGATTTGGAATTAGCAGCAGTTGTTTTTGCGTTAAAGATGTGGAGGCATTACCTTTATGGAGAATGATTTGAAGTTTTCTCCGACCATAAGAGTCTCAAATACCTATTATCGCAGAAAGATTTAAATTTGAGATAGAGAAGATGAATGGAATACTTGGGCGATTATGATTTTTGTTCGTAATATCACCCGGGTAAGGCGAACGTTGTCGAAGATACCCTCAGTCAAAAATCTTTGAAGTCTTTTGCTCAGATTGCAATACGAGAATGGAAATTGTTGGAAGAGGTTGGAGAGTTTAGCCTTAACCTTGGGGGAGCTAAGGACCGTGTTACTTTATCCGCTATGGTCTCTCAACCTATGTTAATACATCGTGTCATGGAGGCTCAATAGCTTGATAAAGAAGCACAAATGTATAGGGAACGTGTCACCAACAAAGAAAACGCTGAGGGATGAACGTGTCACCAACAAAGAAAACGCTGAGGCTCAATAGCTTCAAAAATGTATCATGATCTTCGATGACAATTTTGGTGGAAAGGCATGAAAAAGGATGTGGCCTTGTTTGTTGCCAAATGTCTCACGTGTTAGCAAGTGAATGCAGAACTTTAGCGACCGGCGGGCATGCTTCAACCGTTACAAGTTTCAGCGTGGAAGTGAGAACACGTGACGATGGATTTTTTTTTCGGCCTTCCTAGGTCACCGAAAGGACGCAACGCGAAATTAGTAATTGTAGATCGATTGACGAAGTCTGCGCATTTTCTCCCGATACGTAGAACCGACTTGGTGGAAAAGCTAGGAAGATTATATGTTCAAGAGATTGTGCGGTTACATGGTGTACCAATATTGATAGTATCAGATAGAGTCCCCCGGTTTACCTCGCAATTTTGGCAGAGTTTGCAGGCAGCTTTGGGAACCAGTTTACTCTTTAGTACGACATTTCACCCTTAAACTGACGGTCAGTCTGAACGTACGATTCAAATTTTGGAAGATATGTTATGAGCTTGTGTGTTGGACTTTGGTGGTTCGTGGGAAGATCACCTACCACTAGTTGAGTTCGCATAGAACAATAGTTACCAAGAAAGTATCGAGATGGCCCCATATGAAGCATTATATGGAAGACCTTGTAGATCTCCGTTATGTTAGACTGAAGTTGGAGAAGCCTCATTGCTAGGCCCTGAATTGGTGAGGGAAACAACCGAGAAGATCGCCACAATTTGAAAGCGTTTGATCACGGATCAGAGTCGCCAGGAAAGTTATGCCGATAGACGGAGACGACCATTATCGTTTGAAGTAGGGGATTTTGTATTTCTAATGGGGTCACCGAAGAAAGGCTTGGTAAGGTTTGAAAAAGGCAGAAAGTTGTCACCACGGTTTATAGGACCTTTCGAAATACTTGAACGAATTGGGGAAGTAGCGTATTGACTGGCATTGCCACCACAGTTATCATATGTACACGACGTCTTTCATGTGTCGATGTTGCGTAAGTATGAGCCCGATCCTTCACACGTGATAGACTGGTCAGAGTTGAAACTATGGGAAGATGTTTCTTACGAAGAGCCACTGATGAAGATTCTGGATACCCAGCAACAAGTTTTACGTTGAAAGATGCTATCCTATGTAAAGGTATTATGACGACATCATGGTGTGGAAGAAGCAACTTGAGAGAGAGAGTCAGATATCCAGTCTAAATATCCCGAGCTTTTTCAGTTATAAGAAGGGTTGAATTTTGGGGACGAAATTCCTAAGGAGGGAAGGTTGTGACAATCCGGTACATATTTATTTTATTTTGTAAATCTTTGTCTTCGGTTAAATATTATGGGGTGACAAAAAATTAGAGTATGAGTTTTAATAATATGGAGGATCGTGGATGGACTAATGAGTTTTGGAATAATTCGAAGATCCAAAATAATGATTAATATTAACAATATAATTATGGAAAAAATTGAAATGAGGTAATAAGAGTGAGGTTGGAGATTATATTTTATTTTAAAAAGAAATTTGTAAGATTTCTGGTTCAGGGGCCACCGCTCGAGCGATGAAGGCCCGTTCGAGAAGGCTATCGGGATGAGTATGGAAAATTCT